>JAOUWY010000071.1:29927235-29937815 GCA_025728095.1 Prietella phreatophila
TGTTATTCTGTCTCTCACTGTTCAAATAAACCTACCATTAAAATTATAGACTGATCATTTCTTTGTCAGTGGGAAAACGCACAAAATCAGCAGGGGATCAAATACTTTTTTCACTGTATCTGTGAATTGTTTATTCACTACAAAGTAAAAAAGCTGAGTGAGCATCCTTAAAGTGTGGCGATTTTTTTGCATTAAAAAAAACAACAAAAACATTACAAAGTGAAGCCAAAGACCATCAAAGAAAATCCTTTTGGAGCTAAGTGGTTACAAGTGTGTAGAGTGGGTGTGGGTGTTTGTGCTCCCTGCACATTTACCTCCATCTGCAGTTTGATGTTATTAGCAGAGTTGCTTTTGGCTTCAGAGAAATCAACCATGAAAATCCACAACAATGACAGACCATGATGATCCAAAAACTGCTTGAGGCATGATGAATTGGGAGTATTCTACACATATAAAACATGGCAGAATGAAATTAATTAAGCAACTACTGTACATCATCGTCTTGTAGATACCATAATAATATATTACTAGTTAAAGTTTTAATGTGGCACCTACCTGGATGAGTTTCAGACAAGTGAGTCTCTGCTCCATGGTCTCCACACGCACCATCAGTCTGCAGAGTGAGACCACTTGTTTCTCATCACTCAGACCTTCCCCATTCTCTAGCAGAGCCTCCAGCTCCTCATCCACCTGTAATATGGAGATCAACACATACAACATCAGTACTAAGGGTAAGTACAATGAAAATGCCATAAAAGCAGCTTTTCTCTGGTTTCATGATCAGTGGCATCTGAAAAGCACCCATATGATGTCTGCTTGGAAGGAGAGCTTTAATTTCACTTCCACTATAGCAGTGGAATTCATGTCAAACTTCCTCCAGTGCATGTAATTTCAGGAACAGTATTCATGGACCCAAACAGGTATTTGAAGTCTCCGAGCAATTAACATGTTTCAGGTACACATCTGACCCAAATTAGTCCAGCAACGTTATCTCAATACCGTGGCTTTGACAGATCAGTGAGATAATCATCCAGACAAAGGAGATCTGATTTGTCTGCCATGATGATCGTCTGGCTCGCCTTTTTACTTCTCTTAAATAGTGCAGTGTCAGGGCCAAACCCACTTACGGTAGTCAGTGCACTAACAGCTTCCTTCTTCCTCGACCGCTCCCTTTGCTTCTTCCCCACTGATGCCCGTACACTGACGCGATTCTCTCCACCCAGGAAGCCCCGGCAGCTCGGTGCTCCACAGTAACACTTTTGTGCCTCTTTCCTGTGATATGAAGGTAGAAAATTATTAACAAAAAATGACTTTCAATGGAAAAATTAAGCGTGTTGGACTTTACAGATAAAGCAGACAAACCGAAACCTGAACTGAAAGTATAGTGTTGTACTGCTGTCGCAGAAGGAAAATAATGAAGCAAATTTACCCATATCTTTGGAACTGGTAATCAAAAGTGAGCTCTGTCCCAGTCTTCACAACTTTGGTGGTGAAGAAGCCAACTCTGAGCTGACCATTCACTGTCCACTGTGGGAGACAACAACTTAAACGAATTAAAAACAAAAAAATTCAATGTTCTTGCCTGAAAAACAAGAACTTGCAGACACCATGGGAATTCACCTAAATACCACATGTCCAAATGAAAAGACGCTACACAAACACTAAGAAATTAAACAGACTTTTAAACTATTTTAAGCTTGCTGGTCAGCATGCTAGTACAGTACTGACCTTCTGAGTTTCACAGTTGGGCTCACAGCTGTGGTTCATAAACCTCGAGCAATTGCCTTTCAGTGTGGCATCAATGATCTACAAATGAAATGCAGGATACTCAATACAATGAAAATGAAAGTAACTGAACGATAAAAAAACAACAAAAAAACAAAAACAAAACAAGTTTGTTGTTTATAGCACATGCTTGTGTTTGACCAAAGAGCACAAGTTCACCTCATTATTCTTCAAAGCCATGAAGTAGTAGTGGATATTCTTGCTGCGAGCATACTCTTTTACTCGTGACTTGAACTCCTTGTGATCCAGAACCTCACCGCAATACTCCAACACAAATGTGTTCCTGGATTAAATCCACTTAAATTAAACTGTGTTTGAATAAAGTCTTTTATGATATCTTGGTCACATTTGTACTTGGTACTTACGGCGGTAAGTCTTTGGCAGCCCGCAAACCCCAGCCTTTGCTTTCAGTGAGAATTACTTCAAAATCTGCATGCTGTTTCATCTGAAAGCGCCGGTTTGAGCAATATACTCCATTTAAGCACCGTGACGAGCTTATAAGAAAGAGAAACGATACTTCAGTATTTATGTTTATTTATTTTATATTATACAATGCATAAGCAAAACTTTAAGCAGTATGAGGTCACATACCATTCGATCATCAGCAGGCGATTCAAACAATCTTCTCCACAAGCCATAACTCCCTGTGCCCGCTCCTCTCTTGAAAGGATGGCACACTCACACTGCATTCGCTTAATATCCCGATGAGACTTATTCTTCTTGCTGTTTTTAACAGAGATTGGATGTGTTGTTAGTTGATGACTTTTTCAAACAGTAGAAAGAATTTCAGGAGACAATTATTGCTTTACATATATGCTACAGAAAGCAGTATTTTAGGAATAATTAAGTAAATAAACATTCCAAGCACACGCTAGAAAAAACCAACATTTGCTGTAATATTCTCCAAAATTGTTTTCCCACTAAAGTGTAAACATAAGTATTTAAGATCATTGTTTTCAACTGAACTTGGGTGCAATGAAAAGACAATGGAAATTCTTTCTCCAAAAAAAATAATGACCACAGATATCACAATCCAATTTAGTTTTTTGGAGAGAAAGTGCTAACTGTGCATCCAACACAACTAGATTTACATAAAGCCATGTGACTGAACTGTTTGCAAAACACTGTTTGATAAGCTTACAGATGGGTCAGATTCACCTAACTGACTCGTCATTCATATTCTAAATTCTTTGTTAAATTTCGATATTTCCGTGAATGTGCTAGTATGAGCATTAGTATTATTAAGAAAATTAGAGCATGTTATACACTAAAGAAGAAGAAAAAAAAAAAAAGATTTCAACCAAAAGAGATACTGACCGTTCTGTCAGGTAAACATTTTCCTCAATGAGATCAAAATAAGGAGGCATCTTTTTATGCTTTGCTTTTTCCTTCCAGACAGCAGGATCCAAAAATTCTTTCAGACTAAGCAATGGCCGTTGTTGTTCTTGCTGTGAGGATACCTTGGTCTCTTTCGTGTCCTTGCACCGCTCGCGCTCCTCTAGACATTCTCGCTTGAAAGCAAGACCTGCCTCTGCCTCGTTGTCTGATTCGGACTCCAGTTCTGGCCGTCTTTTCTTGGGTGGGCCTCTGCCTCTATGAGGCTTTTGGCTGCCTTCCCTTGGAGTCTCTGAGATTATCTGACTCTCAACAGTGGCTGCTACAAAGCTGCAATTGCTGCTTATCTCATTGGCTTGGACAAATGCAGAGGAGACTGGAGGTTTTCTAAATGGTATAACTCCACCACCAAGTCCAAATGCTTTTCCCATATAATCTTCCTCATGATCATTAGTTAAAGAGTCCGGGTGAATCTGGCACATTGGCTCATGACAAGGAGAAGGCACAAGTGTATTGACTGGCATGCTTTTCTCAGAGACATTTGCCAGGGTCCAGTAACCACTATCTTGCATGGTAAATGCACTTCCTATCTGGGATGGCCGTTGTGTGCTGTGACTGCTGTCTGGCTGCTGAAATGTGCTGCTGGGCTGCTCTGTTTGGATGAAGTCACAAGCCGGGTTCAAACCATTCTGGGGCCTGAGATTATCTGTGCAACTAAAGTCTCCAAATTGTTCCCTTCCCGCCTTTCTATCATGCCAGCTGTCTGGATTGTCATGATACTGGTGACAACCTGATTCAGCCGCTCTCAGAGTACAGGTAGGTACTTGGTCAGTTGAGACATAAGTCTTTGGTCTTTCTTTGACAATGCAGTTCCTGTCTGTGTGAGCCAGGGTTGTGGTTGCCTCAGATTGGCTAGTGCTGTCAACCAAGTCGCTCTGAGACTGGTAGGGCATTTGCACAGAAGGCATACATTTATTCACAGCAACTGACAAGATATCGTGTTTGCTTTCTTCAGCTGAACATTCTACAGGTTTGATTGGAGTGTTGAGAATACTAGGAATTTCACTGTTAATGCTTATACTCGACTCATCTGCCCGGTAAGTTAGCTGATGCTGCCCACATAGAGCTGATGGGCTAGCTGGTGGTGTTGGCTGGTCAGTTGTCTCAAGGGTAATAGTAGAATTCTTTGGCACAACCACCACAGAGTGTAGCCGCTTCAAAGACATCTGTCCATCGTCTGAATCAGAGTCCGAGTCGTCAGTTTCACTTTCCTCACTGTGGCTTTTACCATCACAATTGAATGGCACGGACTCTTGAGTCAAAGGCTTATACGAGTCATCACTGTTCAATTCGTCAGAATTGGCATATTTTTGATCATTACGAATAACAACTTCTGGACTGCAATTAGGTTTCAGATTAACCTGATTTTCTAGAGACCTGTCATCTAAATGATCACTACCTTCATCATTGGTTTGTTGTGCATCAGCAGCAAATGTCTGATCAGGATCTTGCTTGATTTCTTTGTCAGAATCAGTTGTTGTTGCCTCGTCTGTCTGCTCGTCCAGCTCCGACTTTAATGAATCAATCATAGATCTTGAGCATTTTTCTTCATGGCCACCATCACTGTTAAATTCTATCTTCTTAACTGAAATGACCTTTTTCACAGAGGAAGCCTCATTGCTTACCATCTTTTGGGGGGTCTGATTTTCCGAAGTGTCTTGACCGACAATATCCCACCGTGACTTTTTAACATGGGCACCCTTATTTTTTAGAACCACAGCAGTAGTCTGTTCAAGCATGATGTCTGACTGCTCCATAACTTTTTGAGAGGTTTCGACATTCATCGGCAGTGGACTGACTTCAGTACTGAGAAACAACTGGGAAACAAATTTAGTGTTCGATTTCAAGCATTCTCCAGGTGGTAATTCTTTCACAGAAAGAGTGCCTGCCAATGAACCCAATGAATCCTGACTGGGGGTGTAGCCTGAATAAGGTGGCTCATTCAAGCTAGACAAATCATTAGTTTTGAAAAAGGCATCAACATTTGTCACATTAGTCTGCACCTCTTTCAAGATCTGTACTTTATTTTGAATTAGAATGTCTGTCTGCTTTCCAAGTTGATCGTCGTCTAAAGAAGCGTCCTTGAGAGTAACCTGACATTTACTAATATTTACTTCACCGACAGCTGGCCACTTTTCCGTAACTGTGTTTACATCTTGAAATTCAACATTACTTTTAAAACTGTCCTTTACAATATCTTGCTGCTTTTGTTGGAAAGAATTATTTGTTAATTTAGACTGCCTGCTTTCTTCATGTTGGGAACATACATCCAGCTTTTTGAATTCTCCCTGAGACATGATTTTGTCAGAACCCAAGTGTGGAAGTTTAGCATTAATATTTAGTTTTGCTACTAGTTGTCCTTCTGTTTCAATACTACTTGACTTTGCCTCTGAATTATTTGTTTTTTTAACAGATGACCTAGTAAACCGATCTAAACCTTGAAATAGGATTTTTGTTTTGTGCTCATCATCAGAGTCAGAACTCCCACTGGTTTTCTTTTTTTCAGGTCTTGGCACATTATTCGAACTGGATGTTTTACCATCTACCTCGGATTTTGAATGGGAACTGGGCTTTTTATGACGAGCGTCAGTCTCGGGAGAACTCCTTTTATTAGGTTCAGAGCCACTAGTTCTACCAGACTTCTCTGTTCTTGAGTATTGTGTTCTTTTGTCAGATTCTGACGAATGAGGAGAAGATTTTGAGTCTCTGTAGGATTTTGAATGAGAGGATGTCTTTGAATCTCTTTGTGAGATAGAGTATGTGGAGGATCGGCTTGAATCACTGCCTCGTGTCCTGGCCTTCCTGACGTCATCTTCAGAGTCAGAGCTGTCTCGAGATCTGCCATCACCTCGGGAGCGGGACCTCCTTCGTTCACGAGAACTTCTGTGGGATCTCCTTTCAGAATCATGGTAATGTGACCTATCTGACCTTGACAGTCTTTCATTTCTTGATCTCTCAGATCTGGTGTAGGAAGAACTCGTTCGAGAACTTCGGGATCTAGATCGTGACCTACTCTTGGTCCTCCTTCGGTCAGAACGAGAAGATCGTGACGATGCGTGTCTAGTGTCTCTCTCTGACTTACATCGACTAGACCCTTTTTCATCCTTCTCCTCTCTCTTATCTGATCTGGATTTGTCGGAGGCTTCGTTTTTGGAGCTCGAGGACTTCTTAACAACAGCACTCTGACCATCACTCTTTGCCACAATCTTGGAATCACTAGACTTTTGGCTAGATGTTCGAACAGACTCGCCATCAAAGTCAGAACCTGGCAGAGTACTGTCTGACTGATGAACATGCTTGCTGTGTTCAGGCTCAGAAACACTATCCTTACACTCTTTCCCAATATGGGAGGAATCAGTTGGTCCCTTAAGGCAAGTTTCTAATTTCTCCTGAGCACTTTCTTCTCTGTTAACTTCTTCAGAACAGTCAGTCACAAAGCTGTATTGGAACGGAGCCATAGAGGGTTCATCTTCAATCCTTGCTGAAGATCTAATTAAAACTTCGGTCTCTGAAGTGGTATTATTTAAAACAGCACTGACTGTGGGATGTTCTTCAACAATAGATACACTCAAAATCTGTTTCTTAAAATGCACCTTGTCATGTTTCGATTTGGAGGTGAGGGGTACTGGGGACTGTGTTGCCTGGGACTCGGCCACAACTGTGGCCACAACAGAGGAATCAATTTGCTCATTCTTGCTTTCATCACTCTGTTCCGTTGGGTCTGAGGAGGGTACTACAGGAGAAATTTCACTTGCAGCTTTCTCTGGACTTGGTGGGACAAGGAACACTTTCTGCCGTGGCTTCTTACTCTGGGTGAAGCTGAAAGAGACCTTCTGTCGACCCTGTTCCTCAAGGTTCACTTTAGTCTTTGTTCCTTTAGGCAGGAGATGGTTTGTTAAAACAACTCTAGGAGCAAGACCTTTAAAAATGACTTGCTTTGAGGTGTTTTCAACCTTGATCTGGGAAGGAACAAAATAAATAAATAAATAAACAAAAACATTCTGCAATCAGAACATTTTGACATTTACCCAAATGGAAAGAGATTGTTTACAATGGAATAAACAGTAAATCACAGAAATCTGATCTTTTTCTTAATGAAATAAATAAAAGGAAGGAAGGAAACCTGCATACCGAACCATCGAGCGTCTTTTCCCTGAAGTTGATCAGCAGCAGCAAGCAAAGGAAAAAGGAAAAGATTAATTAACACTTCGCAATGATGTAAATAAGAACTAAAACTGGTTTGAAATGATATAAAAATGGTACACTTTCCACTGGTAGAACAATGACCAGTGTTTCCCACACGTGTGATACTGGCCCTGGTATATTGACAACTACTTAAGTATAATTTGTTAAATAAAAACCTTACTTATTAATCCATTCATAGAAGTGAATGTGCATAATTTATATATATGGCAATGACATGAATACAGGTAGTGCGCGCACGAGAGAGAGAGAGTGTTGACGTTAGCTACCAAGTTCCTATTGTAAAGAAGCTAAGAAACTGCTGCATTCGTTGTCAGCTCTTATTTTCTGCACACTTTGCAACAGTAGCAGAGCACAAAGTGACATCCAACCACTACCAGAATGACATAGAAGACAGTCTTTGGGAATAATGTTGCTTATAAAACAGCAAGATGGACTATTCTACTGAACCCATGCGTTAAACTTAAAAGTCGCAGACTATTTTCCCCTGCTAGTTCACTTTTATTGAGAAGATAACATGCCCTGTTCCATCATGCAAATCACTTGGAATAGTGCGGTTCATTGCAGTTTATTACCTGGAAGAATCTTTAAGTCACCTTTTGTAACAGTTGTACTCTACTAAGCTGCCATGCAAAATTCCCTTTCCTCTTCACAAGAGCTTAAAACATTAAAAAATATATACATCAGTAACTTTACAGATCCATCAGTAGTTTTAATCTTTGCATTATGGCCATGATTTCTTACACCAACACCTTTATAGAATTTCACCTACACTGTATCCTGGTTGGGAAGCCTGTATGAGTTCAGCTTGCACCCACAGTCTAGAAATTCAGTTATTTTCATATTAATGCATTTATCCACATAACTAGCTTATCATACATTAGCATTAAATTATCTTAGCCTGTAGGTTGCAAGGCAGTCAAAACAGACACACTGGTTCTATAAATTTATTCATTTTCACATCCGTGCATGAAATGACACACACACACACACACACACACACACACACACACACACACACATATATATATATACATACATTACACACACACATAAAATTAAGCATACTAAAACCACCCTCACCAACCCCCTTTGAGATCTGTGGGAAATACTGATGATTTCAGTTCTCCTTTACAATGCTCTGGTATTAGTGTCCACAAATGTAACTTTCAACCTGAAAACAAGAATATCGCTTATCATTAGGAACTAAATAAGGATCTGAAGCAAAAACTAGGTTACATGATCCACAGAGAATTATTTCTTTCCTGTGACCTTCATAATGTCAGTTGCAAAAAGAGAGAGCATATTCAGTGTTTCTTTTATAAATAAATCACTTCACAGTATAATATATGAGCCTGTAATGCTTAATAGAGGTTTAATAGTTCATCACTGTAGTGGACCGCAAGCTCCCGAAAACATTTTGTGAGATCAGTTGTGCAGTCATTCGATTCGACCGGTGCAGATTAGTCTTGCATGATTTTGATTTTCTTTGCTACTACTGATTTTTTTACAAATCTGTTTTTTCCCCCATATTGCAATAAACGATTTAATCATCCAAAACCATTAGAGTAAAATAAGACAGGAAAATAAGCATTTCCACTATTTAAGAAGCGTACAGAAGCACAGAATAATATCAGCTCTGCAGAGCTGATAAGTAGACTGGGTGATTCTGCAGTAATGTATAATTCAAGAGTTAAAGAAAAACATTATAGCACATTTCAATATAACCGTTTTATTACCAGGCTGTCTAATGTCCATATGGCTGACATTTCCATTGTTGTTGCTGCTCATAATGTTGAGCAGGAGCATGCCATTGCAAAATAAACAACTACTGGATCATCAAAACTATTTCTCTCTATGAGCCGAATACCAAAAGTGCTGTTTTGACCACACTATACACAGTAAACTGATATTAAGTATAAAGAAAACGTGGGCACCATGTGAGCTGAGAGCTTGTGAGACTAGGGTAAGTGTGGAGTAAGTAAGTGCCTGTTAATGTTGGAGTGCTCAAAACACCTACACAAATCATTCAAGATTTACATGTCGACTGGCTCATCTCCCATTGTATTAGGAAGAAAAAGAATGATCTTTTGAAGTATTTTTGAGTGAGAACTAGCATATTCAAGCATAAATATTTTTACGGAGCTCCTACACAAAATGCCTAATGGTTGCCAGGTCTGGTAATAGAACATAATCTGTAATGTCACTGGATATCATTGCAATGTAATATTTTATGGGTCTGACATTGGTGTATCACACAAGTCTAGTGCAGATTAATTTTGGCCGGAAATGACAAATCAATACACATACAAGTAGTGTCAAGGAATACATATGACTGTGCTCACATACAATTTGTGAGCACAGTCATATGTATTCCTTGACACTACTTGTATGTGTATTCATTTGTCATTTCCGACCAAATATAATCTGCATGAGACATTTGAATTTTTGTCATGTTCCTCAAACCATTCCTGAATAATTTTTGCAGTGTGGCAGGGCGCATTATCCTGCTGAAAGAGGCCACTGCCATTAGGGAATACCGTTGCCATGTACATTGTCTGCAACAATGTTTAGGTAGGTGCTACATGTTAAAGTAACTTCTACATGAATGCCAGGACTCGAGGTTTCCCAGCAGAAACCAGCCCATTCTTCCCACAATGCATCCTGGTGCCATCACTTCCCTGGTTTGTGACGCACACACACCCAGTCAATCACATGATGTAAAAGAAATTGTAATTCATCAGACCAGGACACCCTCGCAGTTCTAATGCTCATGCGCCCACTGTAGGTGCTTTCGGCGGTGGACAGGGGACAGCATGGGAACTCAGATTGGACTGCAGCTTTTCTGTGGGATCGGACCAGACGGGCTAACCTATAAGACCTGCTGTTTTGGAGATGCTCTGACCCAGTCGTTTAGCCATCACAATCTGGCCATTGTCAAAGTCCCTCAGATCCTTATGTAAATTTTTCCTGCTTCCAACACATCAACTTCCTGTTGATGTGAACGGACTGTTCACTTGCTGCCTAATATATCCCATCCCTTGACAGGTGCCATTGTATCAGTGTTATTCACTTCACCTGTTAGTGGTTTTAATGTCTTGGCTAGATACACACACACAAATACATACATATATATATATATATATATATACACACACACACACACACACACACACACACACACACACACACACACA
>JAOUWY010000071.1:30026727-30041209 GCA_025728095.1 Prietella phreatophila
GAGGTACAGTTCATTGAGGGAACCATGAACCATACTGAAGCAGAGCATGATTCTCTCCCTTCGGAGACTAGGCCACAGGGCAGTATTCCAGCATAACGACCCCAAACACACCTCCAAGATGACCACTGCCTTACTAAAGAAACTGAGGGTTAAGGTGATGGACTAAACCCTATGGAGCATCTGTGGGGCATCCTTGAACAGAATGTGGAGGAGCACAAGGTCTCTAACATCCACCAGCTCTGTGATGTTGTCATGGAATGGAAGAGGACTCCTGTGGCAACCTGTGAAACTCTGCCCAAGGGGGTTAAGGCAGTGATGGAAAATAATAGTGGCCACACAAATTATTGACACTTTGGGCCCAATTTGGACTTTTTCACATAGGGTTGTACTCACTTTTGTTGCCAGCGGTTTAGACATTAATGGCTGTGTATTGAGTTATTTTGAAGCAAATTTACACTGTTACACAAGCTGTACACTCACTACTTTACATTGTAGCAAAGTGTCATTTCTTTAGTGTTGTCAAATGAAGAGATATAAACAAATATTTACAAAAATGTGAGGGGTGTACTCACTTTTGTGAGATAATGTACATCTTAGTTTTGAAGCTGTGATCTTAGAAACACCAATATCTCTGCCATCGCAGAGGCGAAGTTCCTGGAACTTCTTATAAGAAATCACTTCATGTAATACTTCTCTCAATGTAATACGCACGCATTTCTTATATCATTGACTCCCTTCCATACAGATAGAAATACACAATGACTTCTAATTCTAATTCTAAATTCTTGATAATTCCTTCCACTCTGCATAATAAAGGGCAAACTGCCTGCATGTCAACACGGATTTCAGGATGAAACTTGTCCATGAGCATCCTCCGGTTTGCGTGTTGTCCAGAAAAGCAGAAAGGCCCAGCCAGGAGACACCAAATTGTTGTGGAAATTAGACAACACTCGCAGAATCGTCCTCTGAAGGTAAAAAGGTTTATTACAGAAAGATGGTTAATATAGGATAGAATAAAGCAGGATATAATAATGAGAGCACTCTGAAGTGCTTGTGCTGAACCACTACTATATATATGAAACGCAGAGCATGACACACTGTTCCGATAAGAAGCAGGTTGAGGCAGTTCAAACAGGCTTTGTTTTAGGGTTTTGGAAGAGGTGCAGACGGAACTTGAACAAAAGAACATGTTTGTGTCTCTGTATAGCAGATAAACATTCTGTACTGATCTCAGTGACATGACATGGCCTTCTTAGGAGTTATCCTCAGATGAACAGAACAAGAACAAGAACAAAACTATTACAAAGTAAAAATTTGTAATTTCCCCTCAGATAAAAAAAAACTTTTAATTTCTCACACACACACACACACACACACACACACATATATATATATATATATAGAGAGAGACAGAGGGACTTATATTTTGGAGGTAGGTTAAAAGAGAGGGAAGCTCAGCGCTTGTTTACTGCTTCACGCTCACTTGAGCTCGTTTACAACAAAGAGCCTAGAAGGGAGGCGATTTTCCGGAGTGGAAGTAACCCAGCTCGGCTTGATGACTGGAACACCACCGGAGTTGTTTCCCCCCCTCTCTTCCCAGTTCAGCCGGACTCGCGGACTCGCAGCTCTCGTTCCTGATAATCGGGTAAACACGTCCGCGGCGTTCCCTTCTCGGTGTTCAGCCGATCCGTTTCCGACGTTATCACTCCGACACAACAACAAAGTTAACCTACACAAGTGCACGCGATCGAAGCGGTACACCTTCTCCCACGATCACTCGGTAATGTTAGTAAACACCGGCCCTGACTCCGTTATATAAAGCGGCGAGAATGTCTGGAGCTACTTAAGTCTTTATGTCCTTGCCGAGCGTGTTTTGCTTAGTAACGCTAGCCTAGCTGCTGTGCAGACAGGCCGGGGTCAGGGGCTGGTTACCGAGCGGTGTTCACGGTAAATGGAGGCATCTCGGTAACCGTTCTTCAAGGAAACACACCGGAGATGGCCGCTGAGGCACGAGACACACGACGCGGACAGCGCGTGCTGGGTTGATAGAAATAGTCTGGAAAGTGTACAAGACTCGTCCATTTTATTTTTGGACTCCTTTCTCATTGGGGGGGGGGACAAATTGTCACGTTGGTGTCTAATGTGTGAAGGTCTTTTGTCCGTAGTGAATCTCTGTTCGGTGTTGTCTTGGTGAATAAGGTGTGGTTGGTGAACAAGGTGTTCTCCCCTGGTAATGTCTTGTGGTAGGAATCAGAGCCTGTACACACACAAACACACACACACGTGTACGCAACTCTTCCAAGTAATATTAGGCAGTTTATCTGTAAACAGTGGTGAGGAGCTGCAGGACAGCTGGAGGATCCCACATCACCACAGGGCCTCTGTTCCACGTGCTTCACACTCCAGGCTGAAGCACTTTCCAGTTTGAGATGTTTTAGGATTGGCTTCAGCTCTGTAGTTTGTGGTTGTGTGTAAGGAACCGTGCTGGAGAAATCCAGCTTCCATCTGGCCGAGCTGGTCAGACTGGCACTCTTGCCAGGTGGTGGATGGAAAGAGTTTCTGAACTCCTGCAAGAAATGCGTCATAATCACCGAGATGTCTTTAAGAAAAGAGCGCAGGAGTAAGGGACTTGGGAAATCTTTAATATTTTATTGACGTTTGTCTGCTCGGTGTGTTTCGGCTGGTCCGAGCGAGCGGCGTTTTTCTGCAGGAGGTGTTGGTTTGAAATTTTCATGCTTTGATAACCTAGTCTAAACATACCATGTGAAACATGCACACAAGCTGTTCTTTTTGCTTAGAAAGATAGTTTATGAGAACAATTTCCTCCTCAAAAGTCTCCTGCACTGTCAGTATTTATAATGTTGAGTGTCCGTGAGGAAAGTTCGTGTGCTGAGCCCCCCCCCCCCAAAAAAAACAAAAAACCTCTAACTAGCATGCCAGTGCTGTTGAACTAAAAATAGCTATGTCAGTGACTTGCACCTCTGGGTTTGGGGGTTCGAGTCCTGCCTCTGACCCTTTGCACGTTTTCCCTGTGCTTCAGGGTTTTCCTCCAGGTACTCCAGTCCAAAGACGTGTGCTGTAGGCTGATTGGTGTTGCCAAATGCATGTGCAGTTGTGCCCTGTGATGGGTTTGGCGTGTCCCGCCTTGTACCCTGAGTCTACTGGGATAGTTTCCGGGCTCCCCACGACTCTGTATGGAAAACAGATGGATGGTCAGCGATGACATGTTTATCCGTATCTGCGCTTGATGCAGACACGGCATACAGCGGAAGTAGCAAAGTAGCCTGTCTCAAACAATAGAGGATTCCACAGCCAAACGTAGTCCGCATCTCCTGCATGGAGAAACTGGAGGTCACTGGAGTATGATTTTGAAGGAGTCACAGCCAGACACAACGAATGAGAAAAGTAGACTGTCATAGACGGAAATGCATTTTCAATTTATCAGTATTTTGGAAAAGTCACTGATGAAGTCACCATCTAATCATGACTATTACTAAGCATGATCTCATAGAGGCTCTAGTTATGTGTATTATTTGGCACTGCTGCTAGTTGGCCTTGTCTGACTTGTAAGGTTGTTTCCTAACAGTCCTGTAAAATGACTGACATTCCATCCACTCCTCATATTTAGCAGCCTCTCTCTTTCTCACAGTATTACGTTTTGGCTGTCATCGAACTGTGTGTGTGTTTTGCTCTGCCATTTTTACTCTGTATCTGATCAGTGATGATTGTACTATTGTCTGCTTCTCTAACACTGCTAAGCCTGGCTGGCTTATAATTCGCTTTGGGTAAACAAGAGAATCTATATATTTCCTTTATCTATTTTTTTTGTGTGTGTGATGCTGTCTGACTTTGGCAAATTAACTCGGATTGCATGCAGAAAGAAAATGATAGAATGTACAGGATGCATCCTGAACAACTCTACCTTGACTGTTTGTGCAAAAGCTCCATCACAGCATCACTGCTGGCCAGATGTGATTTAGATTTCTGACCATTTTCTGCACAGCAGTGACACAATCGGTGACCTAATAATGTGTGTGCATCAGGAATGGCGGTTGTTAAGGTTTTAAAATGACCAAATGCCATTACTGGGTTGAGGAAAGTTCACCAGACAAAAGCAGTCATGTGGTCACAAATCTGGCACTGGTGAAAGATGAACACACTGAACTACAGTCTCTAACTGCATACCTACCTTTAGTGTACGGTGTTTAAAAACCACCGCAGCACTCCTGGACCTGATGCACTGGTATTGTATCGTTCCTTTATTCACCATTCAGATATCTGCTCAGTGCTGCTCCCTTTTCTGACTAGTTGTATTGAGGATGTTGTAACTGTGTCTACTTACTGGTTAGCATGTTTGCCTTGCATTTCCAGGATTGGGGGTTCGAATCCTGTCTCCACCCTGTGTGTGTGTGTGTGTGTGTGTGTGTGTGGAGTTTGGATGCTGTCCCTGTGCTTTGGGGGTTTCCTCTGGGTACTACAATGCCTACAATGCATGTTCAGAGACATGCAGATTGGCATCTCTTAATTGTCTGTAATGTGTAAATGGGTGTGTGATTGTGCCCTGTGATGGTTTGACCTTGTGCCCCGAGTACCCTGGGGTAGGCTCCAGGCTCCACCACAGCCCTATGTCGTATAAGCAATATGGAAAATGGATGGATGTTTTAACTGTTGTGTATAGGCTAGATCACTTTCTTTTAAAATGTCTTGTAAATAAATTATAAACATTAGTAAAGTAGTTATAGTGTGGTGTTTCAGTCAGTACATTTCACTCTGCTTCCCTGTAGAGGCAATGTTTTAAAAATCATTTACTTGCAAATTCTATTTGTGACATGAAAGGCACTCAAGTTGTTGATCGTGAGGTCCTGACTGATGAGCTAAAACATGAAGACCTTCACATCAATATTGAATCATCAACCTATTGAAAAAATAGTAAAGTATTATTATAGTAAGTAATATTATTATAGTATTTACTAAAAATAGTAAGTTACATTTTAGATATGCATGTTAATCTTTCTGATTTTGACTCCAAGTTTCACAGCTTATTGAAAGTATGTTCGCTCTAAATGTTCATTTCTATTCACGTCCATAATGGAATTTAATTTGCCTCCATCTCTGTTAAGTGAATGGGTTTTTTTGTGGCTGTGTTCTTTTAAATACAAGCAAAATGATTTGCTAAATGCTTAATCAGTGCGATTTGTAAGCTGTTAAGTTCCACTTTATGATGCAAATCTTACAGCTATATATCTGGAATTTCCTTTTTGAAAGGTCACTTCGGGTGCCTGTGTGGACAGATGGTATGAGTAGGGGTATAACTGTAGCCATGTTGAATCCAGCTCCTCTAACAGAACCTGCTCTCAGTGGTTTCAGGGCGGTTGGCCGAGCGAGCCGGAAGCCCCTGGTGCTCCTGAAGGAAAAGTGTGTCTCGTCTCCCTGGCTCCTGTGGAGCATGAATCACTAGGCTGGTGGAGGTTGCACTACCTTTTGTTGCTGAAACACTTTGTCTTAAATTGTAATCCTAGGTTTTTTGTTAGCTTAAGCAAAATACACACTCTATGACTTTCAGAATCTCTGACCTGCTCACACTACAAGACTTGTGATCACTTGTTTTGGTGGATGTTTGGGCATACATACTAAACAACCTTTCACCTGAAGAGATCCCTACCGAAGCATGCCTGAACCCTAAATCCTGCATTCTTGCAAGACTTTGTGCAGTAACATGAAAATATTAATGGACTATCCAGTGCTTAACAATACTAGGTTAACACTTTTTACTCAGAAAATATGTATTTAGAAGAAGTCTTCCAAAATGTTTCACCAGGATAAATCCTAGTATTATTATAAAATTTTCAAGTTGAGGACCTTATATAGCTTCTGTTGTTGACATTGACTACGTTTACATGGACAGCAGTAGCCTAATTATTGACCTTATTCTGAATAAGCCAATATGGTGATTTAAGGTGTTTGAGTTGGTTTTAGAATATTCCTTTCATGTTTCTGTTTTACATGTTCTAGAAGATAGAGCAATTAACGACAAACATCACCACGCCGTCCGACGTTCCCTCCAGAATTTCACGCATCAACATGCAGTTAGTCTTCATTATGGTACCGTATACAGTTTTGGGTGTTTTTTTTTTTTTTTTTTTTTTTTTTTTTTTAATTTAAAATGTTTACAAACGCTTCAAGTGCAGTTAATTATTTGTCATGCTGTACATGCACATAGATGACAGCTTGAAGCTCTGGGCTGTGCCCCAAACCGTGTACTTGCCTACTACATAGAGGCCGAGATACTTGTATTTCTCCTCCTATGGGCCTATAGTAGGTAAGTACGTGGTTTTGGACGCAGCCGTGCTCTCGTTTGCCATACAACGGTCAAGCACTGCCGTGTGTGAACATGTCCTGTCATAAAATGTGGTGAAAACTCCCGCACGATGTTAACAGTGTGATTAAGGTGTGTACATGTCTGTAATGCACTTCGATATTGTTGCTAAAACAGGAATACTCAACATGCCTTAATTCATTTTGTGTTTACTTTGAGTATGACTTTAGGGATTAAGGTAATAAAAAATTGCTGTTTACATGGTAGTTTCTTAGAGTATTGTCTTAATCGGGTTAATATTGGATTATTGTTGTCCATGTAAACTTGACTGTTGGAATGTGGTATTTTTATTTTATTTATTTATTTTTTTTATAGTTGTAAGAATTTATTAAATATCCTGTTTTATCTGCTTTGATCCTGCCATGAAAGCAGCAATTGATGCTGACATGGCATTAAAAGAACAATAAATAAATAAATGCTTGAGAATATCTGAGCCTCTGCACTCATGCACAGACTAGGAAAAATTGCAGAGATGAACTTCACACTATATGAGTAGTCGTTGAGCAGGAGTGCAACGAGTAATCCCAAAACTGAGTTGTTGAATTAGTTGGACATTGGAGCTAAAGTCTGTGTGTGTGTGTGTGTGTGTGTGTACTAGGCTTTGTGAGGCAATATGCAATTTTAAATTGCAGCAACTCTTCATACACCTTTATCACTACAGGTAGTTCGATTGCAGTAGAACTTACCAGATTTACTGCATTACGTTACATTACCAGGCCTTCAGTTATTAAACACCACTAATATGAAATGGTGGTTTGCAAAGACAAAGATCTTTTTCTTGTCTAATCCTTTGGAGCCTGATGCTTATCCATCAGTTTTTATTCTTTTCTTACAAGTGCCTTCCTAATTGTTACATACAGCTAACCGTCTTGCACAGCAGGGAAAACCGGTTTACTGGTTGTTCTGAATCATTTCCATAGGCTCTGTACTTTGTTCCTTTGGCATCCTGCTCTGTCAGTGGGGTGCTTGCATGGTGTCATGTAAGTCAATTATTATTTTCTTAACACAAAAAGAACTGTCGGTAGCAAAAAATGAAACGCAATGCTTTATTCTCTGTGGAGCTGTAGTCTTAGTTAAAGTACCCTGGTGCAGTTAATGTTAGTATGTGTGTAAAATAGCTCACCGTTAAAGGCACTTCTGCCCTGCAACTAGAGAAAAATGCATCAAGTAGGACATGCTCAGCATCTGCTCCTGTCAGGCCCCTCATGTGGCTGAGCATGTGACTTTGTTTTTGTGAATACTGCTGGGCCTCGGCGGGGAGAACCAGCTCTTCATTCTCTAGCAGATCGAGAGAGAATGTCTGCGTGGACACATTAGGCCTTGTTCGCTCTGACAGTTCAGTGGGTTTACACTAAGGGTTTACGAGAAACTGAATTAAATCTCGAGTAGAATTTGATTTAAGCATCTGGCAAATAACAATTTGGCTTGCGAGGGTTTGAAAATGTGGCCTAGTAAAAAACGGATAATGGACTGTATTTCTGTTTCCATTCTCAACATGTACGTGTCATAGGATCATTTCTGTCTTTCTGATGTTACCAGGGGACACGCGATGCCGGATCCACAGCCTAAGTAGTGCAGAGTGCAGAGAGCTGGGAGCTGAACGATGGGGAATATTGCGACCAAGTTTCGAAAGGCTCTGATTAACGGAGATGAGGTGCTCGCCTACCAGCTCTATGAGGGCAATCCGCAGTTTAAAGAGTCACTGGACCCAAACACCTCATATGGGGAACCTTATCAACATAACACCCCACTCCACTACGCTGCTAGGCATGCGATGACACGGATACTCAGGTAAAACATGATATTGCTTCATCTCAAGGTTGGCTTTAATTACTTGGTAGATTGGTACTATTAATGCTTTTGGGTGTTTGTTTGTTTTTGTTTTTTTGGTGCTGTACTGGAGAGTAGGAGGTCCATATGACGGATTATATCATTATAATACAAGCCCATTTCTGAAAAAGTTGGGACAGTATGGAAAATGCTAATAAAAACATTGAGTGATTTTGTAAATGTACTTTGACTTTTTTTTAAAAATTTTATTTGATGTTTTCCCTAATCAACTACATAGTGTTTTGTAGGTAAATATTTATTTTGAAATTGATGCATGCAACACGTTCCAAAAAAGTTGAGACGGGACAATTTAGGACTAATAGCGATGTGACAAGTTGAAATAAGAAGGTGATCTGAAACAGGTGAGGCAATTGTCTAATCATGGTATATAAGAAGCAAATCACTGATCACACCCCGCAATGCACCATGCTCCCTCTGATCATCTAGCACCGCTACACTGGTGCCACCATTTTTCAGGGCACAAGCAAGGCATGCATCAAGACTCTTCTCTGTTCTGGCACCTAGGTGGTGGAATGAACTTCCCCTAGATCAGGGGTCCCCAACCCCCGGTAAATAACTTGCATTATTTCCGTTTTATGTATTATCTGAGTCTGAACGATGTTTTATTTTGAAAAATGACCGGACACATCTGTTTATGACTCACTCTTGACGCATGTCAACACGCTTGTCTCGGTCACGTGATGCGTCACTGCTAAAAATAAACCCACAAGCTAGCAAAATGAGTACAAAACAAACGTCTCTGGAAAGTTTCTTTGTGAAGGGGAAAAGCATTCACATTGGATTCACATTTATTCTTGTATTTTAAAAATACCCCAGTATTTAAGCCAGTTGTATCATTTTATTTTGTTGTACTTATCCGCCACACCTTAAAGTCCAGTCCATGAAAATATTGTGTGATTATTAAATCGGTCTGTGGCGCCAAAAATGTTGGGGACCGCGGCCTTAGCTGTCCGAACAGCTGAGTCACTGCCAGTCTTCAAACAACATCTAAACACATACCTCTTCCAAAAGTACTTAAATTAGCACTTTTATTTGATTTATTTATTTTATTCATTTATTTATTTTTAAATGAATTGTATTGTGTGTTTTTCATACTATATTACCTCTCAACAGAGTTTTAAGACTGATGGTATTCTTAGTTTGTGACATAGTGAACAAGTATCAGGATGTATTTATTTATAGAAACTTCATAGCACTTCTGCAAGTCGCTCTATATAAGGGCATCTGCCAAATGCCATAAATGTAATGTAATCATATAAAAGTCACAATTGTTAAAGAAATGTCTGCTTTTTCAAAGCCAAATTCCTCACAGCATTTTTGGACATGACCTCATGGGAAGAGTTCTTGATGGACCAGCTATCTCAGTTAGTCCAAGTAGCAGGATATAATGGTGAACGCAGTACATGCCTGACTTACCATCAGCAGCAGGGATACGTCAATGTCTGTGTGTCACAGGATGTTTTCCCAATACGAAATATGCATATCCTGTTGAACTGACAGAGTATCATCTGTCCATATAGTTTCACCTAAATTGGTCATGTAGCATCCCATACAGGATTTCCTTTCTTTGTGACTGGTTATGACCGAAAATACTTGGTTTTGCTGCATCTTTTTTTTTTTTTTCTTTTTCAAAATTTGTGATGCAACTTGTGGAGTTTATTGTGCATCCCCCCCCCCTGGGCTTTCGCAGTGATATTTGTTGGTAATGGAGACCTTTTAGTTGTACTCATCTTCGATGCATATGAATCGAAGAGGGCTTTGGCTCAATGAGAGTTGTGATCTCGCATGACATGTCTTGGCCCGGATTTGCTGAAAATCTTCAGTAATTTCAGAAAATTACAAGCTCCTGTGATTAGTGTGGAGTTTGCTTGATTTGTTGTTCATTTCTGTGATTGCAATATCCTGGAGGGACCGATGTAGGAAACATTCTGTAATTTAGAAATGTACTTTTATTCCAAGCAGACCATCCATTTCTTAAATCTGATTTAAATCTGTATTTTGATCTTGGCAGTTGCTCATATCTGAAGTGCGGAGCCAAAGCAACAACTTATTATGAATGCTTCTGGAGTTTATGCTCTGTCTACAGTTCTGGTGTATCTGATATACAGTGAAGCTAGTGTCAAGCCCAGTTTTTGACCACACAGTCAAAGATGGTAGATAACGTTGCTAAAGATGATAAAGTACAAACTTTGTACTTTGCAGCTCATCTCGGGTGTTTCTCTGGTCATCAGAAAGGAACTCGGAGCTTATTGTCTTTTTATGGTGGACAGTTTGAGTGAAGGTCTGTGATGTTTCATTTGGGTTGTTTTTGTCTGCTGGATGTGATTTTAAAAAATGAGGAACGGCACAAAGTTGAGCAAGCTGTAATTACAGTGGAATAGTAAACAAAGCTGTATATTAGTTTTAATCTAATTGGGATTATAAGTAGCAATACAAGTGCATCTCAACATCTGGATGGAAGGGTTTGTACTTGTACGCGAGTGCTGCGTCTTCTGTGGATTTATGTTGAGTGAAATGGAAGTGAATCTGTTTTGCGATGCGTGTATAAGACAGACACATGGCTAAACAATGTTTCTGAAAAACATTGTTTTTCTAGCAACGTTTTTCAGCAATTACAGGATAAATATAAGATCACATCACCATTACATTTTTTCCTGTTATTTGCAAATTTGACATCTATTATATCTGTCTGAAATGAAACCTCGTCTTCATATCATGGACAAGATTTTGACAATAAGCCCTTACACCAAGCGGACGTTTAATTTATTTATAGCATATATACTTGCTCAGGCTAATGCAGAGACTAATTCTTACAAATGTGCACAGGGAGAGGAGATTGCTGTGGGGATTTCTGCTGAGCTGTGGAACAGTTGAGAACACTAATAAATGTGCAGTTAACCCAAGGAATCAATTTTGATAAAATTTTTAATATGTGCATAGGCTCCAAGTTGCATAAAATGTTGGCAAAAATGCTCATCACATCCAGTGTGTGCAAACTGTAAAGTACAATAAGTTAATATAATATGTATTTTTGGATGTGCGCAAAACTCCCATCAGTTTTGTGAATGTGTCTTTAGAGTTTGCTGTCCTGATCATAAAGATGTCATTGTACTTAATGTCCATATGTTAAATCCCAGTTGTTGGTTTCTGGAGTTTTCTTTTGTCTTTCTTCTTTCTTATGCTAAGAAACGTAGGCTTTTTTTTTCTTTCCTTATCGGTACATGTTTATTATACTCGCTATATTTGACAAAAGTTGAATTAAAAATATTAAATAAAACTGGTCTCTAGCTTGTGAAAAGGATGCAAGTTAAGCTGGCTGTGCCCTGTATGATTTTTGACCCTATTTTAATGATTGATAGAGGTTTTTTTTTTTTTTTTTTTTTTTTTTTTTTTTTTTTAAATGGTCATTGTTAAAAAGTATTCTCTGCTTGTGAGTTGAGCTCGACGGACCAGATTAGTGCAATTGTCAGTCCGTACAAGATTTTTATTTTTATTTTTTGTGATTGTTGTAGCCACAAATGCTTGGGGTGTGTGTGTTTTTATTTATTTTTATTTATATATATAATATAAAAACATTTTTTTTCTTTTTATTTTTTTTTAAAAAGTATATTCAATTTTTTTTTTCTTCCCCTCCCCCGAAATGGTGGGGGTGGGTTCCCCCCCCCCCCAGAAAACTACTTGAATTGGTGAAATTGCAATTGCATGAAATTGTCTTTAGCTGTGATGTTTGATGGTAAACAAGACCTTTTGGTTGTGCTCATGTTCGAGACAAGTGAATCGAAGAGGACTTTATCTGAATACACATTGTATTCACATTGAAATCTGCTGTGATTTTTGAAAAATGGCAAGCTCCTCAGAATATTGCAGAGTTTACTTGATTTTGCCTTCATTTCTGTGATTGTAAAATCACCAAATCCTGCAGGGACTGAATTGTGACCATCTGACAACCAAGTTTTGTCAGTGTAAGAGTTTTTGATCTCAGAATGTGATCGCTGCAGAGACACCACTAATAGTGAGGTATGGGAGTATGTGAAACTCTGAGGACTGCTGCAAAATATTGTAGTAGCAATGGTAAAAGGTAAACAAAACATGTTAATGGGCTGGGGGGAAAATAATCCTTATTACTGGTGGCTGTGGCGCAGTTGGTAGAGCGGGTTGTCCAATAATCGGCATGTGGAGTCATCCGGCACGGGAATCGAAACGCCAACCATACGAAGTGTCCTTGGGCAAGACACTGAACCCCAAGTTGCTCTCGATGGCAAGCTAGCACCTTGCATGGCAGCTCTGCTACCATTGGTGTGTGTGTGTGTGAGAATGGGTGAATGAGACACAATGTAAAGCGCTTTGGATAAAAGCGCTATGTAAGTGCACATTTACATCTATTCAAGAGAAGTATACTTCTCTTTGTGAACCCATTTTTTTGCCTGGATTGCTTGGATGGATCCCGTACGCAGAACGTAGTCATTTTCTTTAATCAGGGACTAAACATATTTAGAGGAACTTCGTCGTATAAAATGACGTGGACATAAAATTGGTTTATGAAATTGGGCCAAGATTTTATTGGGATAACTTCATACATTGTAGGAAGTAATAATGTTAAAAGCTTGCTGTGATCGCACAATGCAAAACAAGCTTTAGTTAAAAGTTAGAATAACTCCACTTATAATGTAACCAGGCAATCATAAATTATAGAGCTATTCTCATTAGTTGGGGAAATGATCTTAAGTAGGTTAATTTCTTCCATCCAATTACCTTGACCCCCTTCTCTCCATTCTTTTCTCTGCAGGTCCTTCCTCTTCAGCAAGGATGGAAACCCCAACAAGCGCAACGTGCACAATGAGACTGCACTGCACGTGCTGTGCATGGGCCCACACATCCTGTTGGCAGAGGGGACGCTGCAGCCGCGCCTGGCACGGCCCTATGAGGATGTGCGGCGTCGTTCTGACTGCCTCCAGATGATCCTTAAGTGGACCGGTGCCAAGCTGGACCGTGGCGAATACGAGAATGCTGACGTCAATGCCACTGACAACAAGAAAAACACGCCTCTGCACTATGCCGCCGCCTCAGGGATGAAAACGTGTGTGGAGGTGGGCAAGTTCTTCAAATAACTTTCAGTTTTTAATGTTTCTAATGTTGTTACTAATCTGTGTTTATGTACAATTTCTTTCCTCACAGTTTCTCGTAAAGCGTGACTCAGACCTGTTTGCCGAGAATGACAATAAGGAGACACCATGTGACTGTGCAGAGAAGCAGCATCATAAGGAGTTGGCACTAAGTCTGGAGTCTCAGATGGTCTTCTCAACAGACCCCAATGCTGAGGACATCGAGGCAGAGTACGCTGCCCTTGACCGCAGGGAGGTGAGTGACATAATGGCCTTTGTGAAATGTCCAGATTTTTTTTTTCTGGGGTCATAAAGTACACTTCAGATTAGAAAGCTGGAGGTGCTGATTTAGGATGAAGAATACCCAGCTGAATGATTAATCTTTCTCTGATCATGTCTCAGTTTTACGAGGGCTTGCGGGTCCAAGACCTGAGGAGGCTGAAGGACATGTTGATCGTGGAGACCGCAGACATGCTGCAGGCTCCTCTCTTCACTGCAGAGGCTCTCCTCAGGGCACATGGTATGCATGCCATAGTCACACTAAGCTATCTGTTGGGATCTTCTTGACTTTGGAGGATGAAAACATCAGACTATTTAAGCACGGGTGGATATTGGACATGTTAAATCTGCCTGTTTTAATAATCACTATAGCATTTGATGGAATTTGAACCCTGATATCCCCTGAAAACTGGATTGTGAAGTATGTGTAGCACTGGATTGTGAAGTATGTGTAGCACTGGTCCATGGAATTAAAGGCTAGAAGTTAAATACTCGGGTGCAAGCCACACAGCTGGATCTGTGTGTCCGTTAATTATCTCCAATTATGTGATCAGGCCTTGTTCTAGATGAGTTGTGACCATGGGGAAAACGGGCAGAGTTCTGCTCCACCATATTTAGTACAGGTCTATCCTCTTTACATTTTGCTAGTATAGGTTAAAATATGGGTTCTCGCCTCCTTACATTATTAAAAATTAAACAATAAATCCTGTGAATGTTTATAATTACAGGTCATACATGAACAGTGTTTTGCAAAACCTCAACTGAAAACATTATCGTTCTCTGTAACCGATTCATGTGTGTGCGCGTGTGTATGTGTATGTGTGCGTGTGTGTGTGTGTGTATATATATATATATATATATATATAATATATTT
>JAOUWY010000071.1:30065206-30087656 GCA_025728095.1 Prietella phreatophila
TATATTTTAAAGGTTGACACTGATTTCCTGTAATGTTTTGGTGTGATTTCTGAGAAAGCTTAATTATATATTTATGTACAAATACAGACTGACTGATGATGCAACCAATTACAGATTGCTGTCACTTAAGGATGTATGGAAACAGGACGATTTTGCTGTTATACTCGAAGAGTCCAGTAGAGTGTAGTAAGCGCCTACAGAATGAGTTCAGTCTGTTCCACTTCTGTGTGTGTGTCTGGCAGATGCTACTGGCATGCTCCACCCCAGACGTGATTTTGAGAGGAGGAACCAAAAGGTTCCTCTAGTGGCTATTAAAGTATGTACACATCTGGCTTGATATTCCCACAGTCTAGGCATCAAAAGTTTCTTAAAGGAGATACTGTACATGGAGTATAGAAACATTTACCTTGTCCCATGTTATTTTCCAGAGGGCAAATGTTTTTGTTACAGTACAACATACAGTACTGTGCAAGTCTTAAGCATGTGTAAAGAACTGCTGTAAAGCAAAGATGCCATAAAAAATAATGAAACAAAGGAAGTTGGTATTTGCCGTACCATGTTGTCTCAGGTACACTTTGTGCAGTTTTATAAGGAAAAGAGCTGATGCATTTTTCTAAGCTTCTTGGAGGATCTGCCAGAAGGGAGTTTATTTTACTTTATTATTATTATTTTTGAGATTGACACCTGTAGGTAAATCCTGACCCCCAACAATGTTTCTTGCCTGAATAGTCTATTATGTAATAGGATACTTCCTTTATTCACATGCAAAAAATTTTCTTAAATCTAAAATGTAATCGGAAATTAAGACATACTAAAAACAAATAAAAAAATAATAAGGTGCCTAAAACGTTTGTACAGCGAGGTATGTGAAGTGATGTGCTGACTTCACGAATATTACTTCAGACAAAATTTGTCATAAGACGTAATGGTTTTAATGTTGACTTGTAGGACAAAATGTTGCCAATTTGATATTGACTGCCATAACTATCAGGATTTATTTTCAGTATGTTCATAGACTACATAGAAAATGAAATTTGGATAGTAGGTGGGTGAAATAACTTAGTGGTACAACAGGAAGTATGTTTAGCAAGCTTGTTTGAACTTGTGTTTTTTAAATTGAATTTCACTAGAAAAAATTCACCAAGTATGGAAAAATGTTTTACTTAACATGAAGTTGGAAACCTCACTAACACATTTTCTTTTTCTTTTTTTTTTTAGTCCTATGTATCACATTTTAGTCATTTATGTTGCACCTCGATCCTTGAGGTATAATATTTCATCCCACTGTACTTGCAGATGTTGATGGGATGACTATAAAATCTACTTGTCTTGAATGGGCTCAGTCTAGGCCAGCAGAATCTACTCTGACATCTGAACAGTACACTTAGTCTCATATACAGTAATAACATTCACAATTTGCTGAATTGTGTGCATTTGCAACTGCTTTTACAAACCGCACGCAGAATATGCATTTGCCAGGACTGCCTACTGTGTGAACAAGGCCCTTAAGTTGCCCTTTTGGTTTGCTTGAGCTTTCTACAAGAAACTCCTCATAACATGGGTTTGTTGTACATCTGATTCCAGGCAGACTGCTAGAGATCCATTCCTTATGGAGTACCTGCTTAGTTTGCAAGAGATGTTCTCGCTGTATGTGGCGATGTTGGAAAAACTCCATGTTGGAGCTGTCTGGTATTCATTTGTTGCCACACACGGGTGGTTTTCATACAAATACCAGGGCTTTGGTCATTAGTTTACTTTCCTTATTACTATAAATTGGCTTGTGTGGTTTTACTACACACTTATAATTAGGTTGTTTCCTTTGTAGGGCACAGAACCCCGTTTACTTTCCTGTGAGCTTAGACTAAACAGATGCTGCTCAGTCCAAGTTCATTATTCACTATGTATCCTGATTGTAAGTTATCCATTAGTGAATTTTGTTGAAGTGAATTACTAAGCAAGTCTTCAAATTAATCAAAGTGTTCTTCGATTTAAAAATGAAAACCAAATTTTAATAGGGTTTCCCTTGACAATTGAAATTTGTTTCAGGAGTATAACATGCTTCTAAATAAATACCACCATTTTTCTTTTGAAACTAGAATTCAAATCTAGTCTCCATGTTTTCTGTTAGGTATTGTATGTTATTTATTTGATGTATAGTGTGGGGTTGTTTTTTTTGGGGGGGGTGTGTGGTTTTACCAAAATAAATGGTTTGGCAGGTTGAGTAAACCCAACTGTTCATTCTTGTAATCATTAAAGGAAAAACTGTTCTATTCACTTGGTGGTGGAAAAGCACAGGTGAAATCTGGAACCCTACTAGAGTGTTCTTCCAGTTTGTTTCTGGGTAAATACTTAAAGGTTCTATGTCCTCTGTTCCCTTATAATAGAGGGCTCCAAGTATCTTAAGTACTCTTAACTATACAAAGAATAAGAGAATAGGCAGATATGAGATGAGTGGTCATGTTCACAATTTTGTGTATAATTAGCAACAGACACTATTAAATACAAGAACACACTAGTAAATGTTTGCATGTGTTGTAAGAGAGATTTGTTAAAGTTGCTTAGTTTTCTTACAATCAGTAGGTCAGATTCCGTCATAATTTCCAAATCCTCATCAGGAAGGACTTCTGTCTGCAGTTCATTATACCCACCTGTAGGTTCACCTTGTCTTAACTGAAATGAATGGTTTATGAGGACTTCTGTGAGCTCGCCCGCCCCCTTCCCTGGTGCTTAAATGCCACTTTGGTTCCCTGGCTCTTAAATTTCCCTGGGTACAAAAAAGTAATAGAAGTAATAAGTAATAGAGTTTGTGGGAACAAACAGCGCGCTCCTCTCAGACACAAACTGAGAGGCCCGCAGGTAATACTGAACCCCCAGAGAGGTAGCCTCAGATGCCGGCCTGGATGAGGGCAAGTGTTGAATTACTGTTGCACAGTGACAACACGATTACCACACAATGAACGCGCTTGGGCACAGGAGCTCAAACGCCTTGTTTGTAATGAACACCGGTCTCCATTACAACGTGATACCTGGCTGCGGTGAAGAACAGACTGCACCCGTCTTCCACTGCCGAGCTTGGTCCTGTCTCACCAGGATTTAGATGTTAAATGATTCTCTTCTATAAGTTTAAACAAACATGGAAGGATTCCTCTTCCGGAAATAGTCCTGCTTCAAAGGGTAATATCTTCTCACTGGAATAAATCCCATCGGGATCCCTCCTACTGCTACCAATAGATCATTCTTTGCAGGGAGAATCTAAATAGTGGATATAAACTAGCTGGGAGTCTTCCCCTTTTGCTGCTTAACTCTGGTCATATGGGGCAGCTACAAGCCCATGTGGTTGTGATAAAGGCACAGTGATAGTTTCCACGATTTCTCACAGCACTCACTACAGAAACGCACTGTTGGTTGGCAAAAGTAGGGCAGTCTTACTGACGACCACATGCAGTTATGAAGAACAAAAAGAAATCCCTGCACAGGTTTATTGCAATATGTAGGAGAACCAAATGAATTAGATTAAGATTGTATGCTTTATAAGAGTTCCTGATAAAATGGTAGATAAAATCTCTTCAACTCCCCCATGCTGAGATTGTTGGCCTTGTAGAGCACTGGTCTAATGTCAGATTTAATCAGAAACCAAAGGCAGAGCTTCCAACTTGTGCATGAGTATAAATTAATATCCTTTTTTTTTTTCTTTGCAAAGAAATAAATATACCAGTGGATTGGTCCTGATGTTCGGTTTGATGTTACTAAATGATTTAAGTACATATGGGACATGGATGATGTAATCAGTGTTTGCTAGCTGTACATAATTATTTGCTCTGTTTGGAATGGGTTTTACCCATCAGTTAATTCTAATGACAGGCCATGTCCAATTAGATACAGTGCATCTTGATACACTGTGGTTCTGAATGCAATGAGGTCGTCATGCCCATGCTTTTTCCAGTCTTTTCTTGATACTCTGGTCTCTATATGGATTCTGGACTACCCTAATAATGTGGTCTTTTAATCTTCTTGCTTTAAGGCAGATGATGGTTATTCTGTTCCTCTTAAATATGACTACAGTTTGTTTCATTAAAGCAGCTATACCCCATCTCCTTCATTCTGCAGCTATTCCTTCTCTTTACAACATTTTCATCTGCATGTTGGAACGAATCTCCGGAACAAATCGCCAAAACATTTGCAAACATCTGTATGTCAATGTATGAGTCAGTCATGTATTTGCAGAAATGAAATTCACTTCAGTTTGCTGAGGCCTTTCAAGGAAAGATGGGTTTCAAGGAAAGATGACTGTGGGTTTCCAAACAGCTGGGGGACATGAGTATCTGTTCAGTGCCGCTTACCGAGTGTACTCTGTGCTCCAGCTTCCGTTAGAGGGTTCTCGGAGGCACTGCTCTGACACACAATGTGGACAATAAGGACTCTGTGAGCTCCTCTCTGTGTAGAGCTTTGAGCCAGCAAGGAGCATCATGTCTGCCGAAAACAAAACTGAAGTACTGAAGCAATCCATCTGAGCAAAATAATGTTTGACATGAGTTGATGTCAATTGCAGAGGTCGTTTGGCAGTATCCATATTTCTGTGCATTGAAAAGGTGTTCCTTTTCAGGTCACTTACAAGATGAGTATATCATAACTGTACTCAATCCATTAATAAACCATGTATGGTCACCAATTATGCCAAAAAACAAACAAACCCAAAACTTGTTTGTCTAGGAGGAAGAGTTTCTTCTGCCCGTAATGAACTCTTGTCTTGGGAAGTTTTGCCACGTGATACTAACAGCTGGACAAACAACTGTAAAGCAGCTAAATGGCCACTTGTGTACTCTACTGTAACACACACTGAGTTCTAAGACAGAATTTGTATTTGTTTTTCAATCACTGTACATTAGATGTTGATCTAATAGTATTATATAATATGTTAATAAGGCTCTGATGGGATAGAGTGCATCACAGTGAAAACCAGTGGTTACTACCCTTGTTCCTGGAAATCTACCTTCCTGAAGACTTTGGCTCCAACCATAACCATGTCCACCTGAAAATAAAATCATTGTCTTCAGACGTTCTTGATCAACTAAAACAGGTGTTAGATTTTGGTTGGAGATAAAACCTCCAGGAAGGTAGATCTCACGGAAGAGGCTTGGTAACCACTGGTGTAAACTGTGAAAGTAATTTTTGTTATATAAATCTAAGAATGAATCTTTGGTGCAAATGATCAAAACCTAATATGTAATATTGTTTTAGCCTAAAATGCTTTTTGGCCAAAAGCTTTTAGGACACACACGCATGCTAAAATCAAACCTCTGCTACCCCTCCTAGTTTATTTGTAGAGACGGATAGCATGATCCACCAGACTTTTCACAGTGCCTCTCTTCTCTTCACAAGTCCTCTCTTCAAATAATATTCTACACTAGACCATTGTGACATCAGCAACATCCAAACAAAGTAACTCCAGGATACCAAACAGTCTTGCTTCAAACTTGCACAACGTATAGAAACTGCCCATGTTCGATCTGGTTAACTGATCTTGAAAGTCTTTGAGCTTAATATCCTACTGTCCATCCTCATTGGCCTTGAAATCACAAGCACAGCATGACTTATTGATTTATACATCATACCTGGTTCGACAACCCTGTCAGGTGACATGAAAAGGATTTGCGTATGTTCCATGCAGGCTATATGCGTTTGCTATGCCTTTCATTTGTTTATATCCAGTAACTGTTTTATCCTGATTAGGGTCAATTCAGACCCAATCCTTGGAACACAAAGTGCGAGGTGTGAATAGACCCTCGATCACAGGGCACCCTCGATCACAGGGCACCATCCACACATGTATTCGCACATAGTCACCAATCCGCATACTAGCATGTTTTGGGAGGTGGGAAGAAAGCTTAGGAAATCCTCACAGACCTGGTAGGAACATTCTAAAGATCTACATAGACAGTAGCCCAAGCTCAGGATTGATCCAGGAACCCTGGAGCAGCAAGGCTGTATATCTTACTATTTGGTGTATTTTGCCATAATCTTACCAAACAAATAATTACAACTATTTTTCATCTCCTTTCAGACATTTTAATAAAATCTCTAATTAAACTACAATTCCCTCTGAAAGTATTGGAACAGCAACACAAAAGAAAAATGCAACAGTTTGGTGAGGTCAGTGGATCACCGGCTTAATATAGTTACTGGAAGCATTGGATATGCAACCCAATAGTGCTACTTAATTTAAGACTGTCTGTTCCAATACCTTTGCTCACCTAAAAATTGGATGGTCTGCCACCAAAGATGTTTTAAGCTTTTTTTTTTATTAATTTTTTTTTAAACAGATCTTTTGACCTCAAACCTAAATATCTTCAATGTATAGAGAAAACAATATAATTGACCTTGCTGTTCCAATAGTCTTTTAATAATGGTTTACAACCATGGTAAGGAGAAAAGCATCGCAGAACAAACATGTTAAACCTCGGGTGGATGGCTTACTACAACACTACTTTGACCGGTTCTACTCCTGTCAGCCAAGAACAGGAATCTGTTGCTCCAGTGGGCACAGGCTCAGCCAAACCCGACAGTTGAAGATTACAAAAAAACAAACAAAAAAAACCAACCCTGCCCTTTTTACTATCTTCAGTTGGAAAACTGTCCAGTTTCTGTAAACCTGTGCCCTCGGTATTCTCAAGAGCTCTTAACTGAAGTTCTTGACCTGTTTCTGTATGATTTTTTTTTTTGTGCTGCTGTCTGATGATTAGCTGATAATAACTGCATGATTGAGCAGCGATACAGGTATTCTGGTTTGTGAGTGTGTGTATAGTCATGAAAAAATAAGTGTACTCAATGGAAATTGTCGGCTTTTTTAAATTAATTTTTTAAAAATATATTTTTCTATAAGCAAACATCTGATCCTCTTTGAAACAGTGCCTATTAAGGAAGTGATACACTAACAAATGACACAAATGTACAAAATTGACAATGGTGCTGGAAATGTTATGGTTTGGGGTTGGTTCGCTGCCTCAGAAACTGGACAACTTGCATTTACTGACTATGAATTGTGCATCATCTCAACAAGTGCTTGAAGATAACGTGAGGCCATCTGGCTGAAAGTTGAGCCAAAAGTGATCCTTTTAACAGGTTAATGATCCTAAGCACACTAGCAAATCCACCAAGGAATGCCTCAAAAAGAAGAAATGGAGGGTTATGGAATGGCCTAGTCAAAGCCCGGACTTGAATCCCATTGAAATGTTGTGGGGGATTTGAAACGGGCAGTACATGCAAGAAAACCCTGAAACATCTTTGAACTGAAAGAATATTACATGGCAGAGTGGTCAAAAATTCCAGCAAGCCTGGTGGACAATTATGCAATTATACAGGTTTTTTTCCAAAAATGAATATCACATCTATTGATATTTCTGTTAAATAAATTATTGAAAAAGCTAACTGTCCTTATGGTTTTGTTCAAGTATATCAACTTCATTAATAGGCACCGTTTCAAAGATGATCAAATATGTCAAAAAAGCCAACAATTTCCATGGGATGTACGAATTTTTTACATGACTGTATACTATATAGTAGTATTAAGTATCTTGATAAATATGACTCTAATGACCTTCTATAGAATCTATGAAGTAGTACAAACTTGTAAAAGAATGGAGGTATTTCATTAGTGGATATGTATTGGGATGAAGGGTGCTAGCTAGAGAAAAGGTGTAAAGGGTATCCTGAGTAATAGTGGCATGTCCTCTGAGCCTACATCAGAGCGTGTGGGATTTAGCTCCGAGTCTGCAGTGGCTCCTTTACACTTTCTACAGGCAAAAAAATAAAAATACTTGGAGGCAAAATATGGTAGTACGAACAAGTAAATATCACAAATCTTACTGTTTGATAAAATCCTAATTGGGATAGATCTTACAAAATTATAATTACTGTTCAGCCTGATGCAATCAGTATTTAATATTACAGCAATCAATGCACTTTTCCCACGTATGACTGAGCCAAACATTGTAGGTGTTTCAGACTTGTCAGAGGAAAAAAATGGTACGTAATTAAATCATTTAATTATACCTGGCAGCTGAGGGGGTTGAAGGCGTCACAGTAACAAATGTGTGGCTCTGCTGTGGCATATTTTTCTTTTTCTTATCCTTTCTTTATGAAAGTTATGATCTCACAAAGTTTATTCCTCCTCAGAATCTTTGCATATACAGTCTGAGACCTGCTTCTATTTTGCAAGCTTTACAAATGTAATGTAAAATGTTTTAATTACGAATTATATCAGGATGAACTTGAATGAAGTGTAAAATAGTATTGAATATTGACATGAATTTGAACATTTCTTTGTATTTGGTATATCTCCCTTTTGCTTTAATGACAGTTTGCACTCGTGTTGGTATTGACTGCTCTAGTTTATCTAAAAACTGATGACTCAGATGTTCGATCAAAACCATGGGAGTGTTGTCTGAACATGTTCTTCAGTGGAAGGGATCAATCTCCAGGAATGTCCAAAGGAGTTACAAATTTGGTCAAAAGAATCTTACAGAATCTTGAATAGTTAAGATTTTGGACCTGACTGTACCTGTTCCCCTCTCCCATTCTTTGTCAACAGCAGAAGAGCCCGTTGGAGATAGTGGTGGCATGGAAAAAGGCCAAGTGTGTTTGAAGGTGACCGTTAACAGCTTCTGTATAATTTATGACTAATGTGACTTCTAGGCATGGGTAAACTTTTAAGTGTTTTGATTTCACACGCACGGCTTTGTTTAGTTTCATTCATCCCCATTTATCAGCAGGTTTTGTGCAGGCTCACACACGGTAGCTGACTCATGCTTTCACTCACATGAAATAATAATAATAAAGTATTGTCATTCACTTTTACTAGTAAAATTCCAAGACGAGAGTGATGTAAACTCTGCGGTTAATAATTTCAGTCAGTCTAAATGATTGAGCCACTGCACGGAGTAGACTGTTTCATCTCCAAGAGTCTGGCTCAGGGGATTCCAGTTATCCAAACTGTGGTTTTCTCCGTGCTACGATAAACTGTACGAGATGTGATCCTTTATGGAGCGAGACTGTAGATGTGAACGGGATTCCAAAGCTCATAAACACACCACTTAGGCAGAGCTACAGAGACAAGGTTAGAGTAATGGATCCTACTGTCCTTTGCCTGACCCCTCTCTGAACAGCAGCTACAACCCAGGGTGCTAAAACCGAACAATGTGGACAATCTTTGACATGAGACTGTACAGAGAAATTAAAGAGTTATTAGTTGTAGTTTGATGATATTTTTATTGTAACTTATTCTTGGTTGTGATTCAGAATCCTCTGAATTAATCTAACGTGAATGCTCAGTAGTACTGTGGCAGCATTTATGGTAAGCTGAAACATTTCAGATCTCCATACAGCTAGTCAATAAAAGTTATGTTCCTCATAAAAGTAGCACACAGTATATAGGTAAGAATGGAGGAGCCTTGTGACTTGCGTTTGTACTGGAACTATTATATTTGGCTCATAAAATAGGAGTTGGCCTGTCAATATAGCTATTGGTATTAATAATTAATGGTAACAGTACCCATTTAACAAATAAAAATTTTAGTTAAAGAAACGGTGTATATACACTATATGGCAAAAAAAAAAACAAGTATGTGGAGATCTAACCATTGCAGTCATGTGCATGTTGAACAAACCCATTCCAGATGTAATCCCCCTTTGCTGTCATAATAACCTCCACTTTTCTGGGAAGACTTTCCACTAGATTTTGGAGCGTGGCTGTGGGGATGTGTGCTCATTCAACTACAAGAGCATTAGTGAGGTCAGGTACTGAATAGGTATATGAATAGAGTACACAGGGCATGTTGATGTATCCGTTTACATAACTGTCAGGGCCACAGTATTAAAAATATTCAAATGTTGACAGGGTTTTTTGCTTTGGTCACTATCGTGAACTTACCAGTGCTTTTCTTTTGTAATAGGTCCTGGCTTGTGATGTATCTAAAATTACAGCTGCCTCCACTGACCACAACCACAAACTGGTCTTTCTCCATTGTGGGTAAACACAGGCTCCTCAGCTAATGAGCAATGTGAATTTATAAAAATGTGCAAAACTTTCTTGATCCAATTTGAATGACCTAACATGTCAGCAGACATTAAATTAAAGCTGTGTGGCTAACCAGTAGGGTTGCCGTGCCCTCATTAATTAAACTGCTAACAGGATCTAGAATTAAAAAACCAGCATGCTTACCCTGCATCTAAAATGGCGCACTACCAGAACAACATGGTGTACTGCTAGTAGTTTGAATATGAATAACTATCCCAAAAAAAGCATATAATTCTGAAGTGTACATGCTTTTTGTGCATTATCAGTATGTAATCATAACTCTGGCTCAGCACACCTGTGGAGAAAGTAATTTATTGTTTGTGAAGCCAAAAACCAGCGCATATAACTGATTAGTGGTTAGCACGTTCGCCTCACACCTCCAGGGTTGGAGGTTCGATTCCTGCCACTACCCTGTGTGGATGGAGTTTGCATTTTCTCCCCGTGCTGCAGGGGTTTCCTCCGGGTACTCTGGTTTCCTCAGTCCAAAGAAATGCATGGTAGGCTGATTGGCATGTTCAAAATGTCCATAGTGTATGAATAGATGTGTGAATGTCTTTGATTGTGACCTGTGATGGATTGGCACCCTGTCCAGGGTGTATCCCGCCTTGATCCCTGGGATAAGCGCCAGGTTCCCCCGTGACCCTATACAAAATGGATGGATGGATGATATTAATATTTTAAAGTCCAAAATGAAACATGTTCAATGATTGACTGCCAGCTGGGTTGTTCTTGGGAATGACAAAATGGATGATCTTCCAGGAAATATAAAAAAAAAAATTGCCCCCAACAATCCCAACTACAACCCATCTTGTGGGAAGGAAATCTTTGGTAGGTGGTCAGAAATGTGATATTTGTTTAATGTCATAGTTTCCATATTGACAGTTTTGATTAGATTTTTCTTGCAGGAATTTGTCTTATTGGTTGATCCATTTTAAGAACAAAGTCTTCTGATGCTGGTCAGTGGAATGCAACAGTTGTTTTCAAAACACTGCAGCACTCAGGGGTGTGTATAAATGTGCAATTTGCGTAGAAGGGTGGGTGTATTTATGGGTGTTTCTGTCTATGTTTCCTAGTTGCTCAACATGGGTTTGTTCCATTTACATTTTAAAAAAAATTTTTTTAAGTTTTTGTCTTGAGTGTTCCAAAACCCAATTGTTTTCTCTTGTTTTGGATGATGTTTTGTTTCTACCCAATTATGTGGTTGACACAGTTTATTTGTTGGTGTAATTATTTCTCCGGTGTCATCTGTAGAGCTGTGACATGAGGTGATGAAATGTTAGAGGAAGCTATTTAATGTGAAATATAGTATGCTCTGTGCTTGTTGTCATGCACGTCTTAACTGCAATTAATGTGTGTTTATGTTTCAACCCATCAGCCATCAATACTGCATTAATAATAATGCAAGGATTTTGGAGGGCCTCTTGAGCTTGGTGGGGAAATAAGCTTTGTCTGTATATGGAAAATCTGCACAGTCTTAGGATAACTAAAACAAATGAAAAGTCCTTCAAATTTATATGTGGATAAGTGGAAAGTTCAGCAAAGAAAGCTCTAATGAATAAATAAATAAAATATAATCCCACATATTAACTCTATTGTTCTTAAATTAAATCATTTAATTCTAAATCTAATCCTCAATCCATTCTGTTATTCTGGAAGAGATGATTGAATGCATACAGATCCAGAAATAAACCAGCAGCATTCATTTGAAAGTACCTCTAAAACAACAGGATTTTGGGTCAATGTCCTGTCTTTCTCTATTCTAAAGGCTTTGCATCTTACAGCCACCAATCCTCATCAGTGTCAGATATTTGGAAAAAGGCCCGTAAGTGCTCCCAACAGAGCCCCTTCTACTATAGAGAAAACCAACTGCTTACAAAAAGGGCTGAGTTTAGCTGGACCCATTACACTGCCTGGTTCCCTAAGAGTCCAGCTTTACTGATCAAATGACAGACTGGGCATGAAAACAAAGACCACCATAAACCCTCTCTTTATGCAGAACATTGTATAATATTTCACTGTTGTGGTGGGTTTGTTCACAAAGACACCTACTACAAGATTGTGCCAAAAGTAAATCTCTTGTAGCATTCTTGGTGGTTGTTTTGTTTGAAAAATTGAATGGAGAAACACTATAATGTAGGTTGGCTATAAAAGTACATAGTCAGCAATTAAAACTCTCTTATAAATTAATCAGGCATTAGACCTAAAATATATGCTTTTGCTGGCACAGTAGATGACAGTGCATTTAACCTGGAAGGTCTGCAGATAGGATAGTGGACTACATTTAAGGCCCCAAATTGGATCCAATTAACTACAGTTAATTCCTTATTCCGAGGTGATATGACATATTGTTGCTTTGTTATTCAAAAATAGACTGAAATAGAAAGTGTCTGCAATCTTCACAAAACGTTTTCATGTCATCCAAGGATAAGATATCGACTGTAATTCAACAAGAGAAAGGCAGAGAGAGACAGAGATACAGATGCTGATGGAGCTTTGTAATTCTCCAAATACAGCAAAAAAAAAGGATGAAAATAATATCACATTACATTTGAGATTATGATTATCTTAAGACAAGATAAATAGAGAATGAAAGACACCACCTGCTCAAAAGGATAGAGTTGAATTGTGCTTGCAGTTTTAATGAATGTCTTTTTCTCCCCCCTAGAAGTAACCATGTGGAAGATGTTACATGTACATTATTCTCTCCTAATTTACTTTTAAAACCACATTTGGCAGGAGTCCCGTCTATTGTATTTAAACATCACTTTGTAATAGTCGGAAAGGCAAATATGTTATTCATTGCATATGTGGTGTTCTTGGATCTTACTAGCACTGAGAAATTATTATAATTATTCTTTATGTATATGCTCATTCCATAGATTTGGGTAAGCCTTTCTAAAATTTACAATATGAAGCCATTTTTGTGACTTTTTTAAAATTATTATTAAATGAATATCTTGTTATAAGGCAAACAATTCTTAACTATAACATAATCTACATGCATAAATTATTTGTTTAAATTGAACATTAATGCCACATAATGTTTATTACGTTTATTACATTTATAAAATGCTATGCAAATTAAACCAATGGTCAAATGCTAGTTTATGTTTATATAGAGCTCATTTAAGTGGTCTGACTAAAAAGATTGTTCAGGAGGTTTTTAATACATGTTTCTTAAACTTGGGAAAATAACTCTGGAGAGACTGAGGTAATTCCCAAAACCCCTGTAGTAATGTATCTTCAGGTTTTCTACCATTCTTGGAAGCTAAGATGCCTGTAATGTAAGACCCACTCCTAGTACCTCTAGGAAAGTTGAACCTTGGCTTTCATACTTTTCCCTTGATGCACTGGTCTCTTAGGTATACTTGTATTGTATTCATTCATTTCACATCTGTGTGGGATATAGACACTGTACACATAATAAATCTCTTCTCAGTCCTCTGTCTCTATACATTTAATTCCATCTCTAGAGGTGAACTGCCCATCATGATCCCTGCAAAAATTGAGATATATATATATATATTTTATTTTAATCTGATGAGAGCATTTACCTCCTGTGTTTGTCCTGTTTTGTTGCATTACAACCTGGAACTACAATAGATTTCTATTTGGATTTTATGTAATGCACTTAACAAAGTAGTCCAAAAGGTTTAAATGGAATGTGAAACTAAATAAACTAAATTAAAAACTGAAAGGTTGTGCATGCATATGTATTCAACCCCTTTGCTATTATACACCTAATAAGATTTGGTCCAATCAGTTAACTTCAGTAGTCACATAATTAGTTGATTAAGGTTAACCTCTGTGTAATCAAGTCACATTTTCTGTCAGTAGAAATATACCTGTTTTGAAAGGCCCCTGAGTCAGCAACACCACTAAGCAAGCAACATGAAGACCAAGGAGCCAACAGGTCAGAGACAATATTGTCAAGAAGTATAGATCAAGGTTGGGTTATAACAAAATATCCCAACCTTTGAAGGTCCCATGGAGCACCATTAAATCGATTATAATATAATGTAAAGAATATGGCACTAGCAAAAGCTGAACCAAAACTCACCGACCGGGCAAAGGGGCCATTCATCATAAAGACAGCAAAAACCCATATCGGAGATGGGAGTATCTACCCATGTGATCGCTTTAAGCCGGTCACACCAGAGAGTGGGGCTTTATGGAACAGCATGTGGCAGACTCCCCAAACACATTTACATTTATTCATTTAGCAAACGCTTTTATCCAAACTGACTTACAAATGAGAAAATACGAGTAAAGTGATGTATCAAGCAGAGAACAATACAATTAGTGCTACCATACAAGATCCATTAATTGAGTTCCAGAAGAAGCAAAGTGTGCAAAATAAAGTTGTAAGAGTAATTTTATTTATTTATTTATTTTTATGGGTTGGTTAGGTGTTCATGGAAGAGGTGGGTCTTTCTTTGAAGATGGTGAGATTCTGTGGTCCAAATTGAGGTTAGAAGTTCATTCCACCACTGAGGAACAGTTCTTGAAAGGGACCTTGAGCCACGGGGAGTCGATAGTACTAAGCGTCGGTTGTTGATTGATTGCAGATTGCTTGAGTTAACATAAACCTTCAGGAGAGAGTTGAGGTAGGAGGCTGCTGTTCCAGACAAGGTCTTCTAGGTGAGCATCAAGGCCTTGAATTTGATGCAGCCAGCTACAGGAAGCTAGTGGAGAGAGAAGAAGAGGGGTGTGACATGGGTTCTCTTGGGCTGGTTGAAGATGAGGCGTGCTGCTGCATTCTGAATCATTTGGATGGGTTTGATGGAGCTGGCCGGGAGGCCCAAGAGTAGTGAGTTGCAGTAGTCCAGTTTTGAGATAACAAGAGCCTGCACTAGTATCTGTGTAGCCTGTTTGGTGAGGTGGGGTCTGATTTTCTTGATTTTCTTGATGTACAGGATGAACCTACAGGACCGTGCAGTTGTTGACACATGGAAGAAGGTTCACTGGTCAGATGAGACTGAAATTGAATTTTATGGGTATCATGGGAAACATTATATGGGGTACAAACCCAACAATTCCCATCACCCTCAGAACACCATTCCCACAGTGAAACATGGTGGTGGCAGCATCATGATGTGGAGATGCATTTCATAAGCTGGAACTGGAAAACTGATGGATGGCTAAATTATATGACTAAATACTGGGTGATTCTTGAGGAAAACCTGTAACAGTCTGCCGGATTTTTGAGACTGGGTCACCTTCCAGTAGAACAATGATCCTAAAAATGCTGCTAAAAATACACTGGAGTGTTTTAAAAAGAAACATTGAAATGTCTTGGAATGGCCTAATCAAAGCCCAGATCTCATTCCAATTGAGAACTGCGGATTCGTATGAAAACTCGATTTTCAAACCTCAAAATAATACATTTAAATTCCAGGTTGTAATGCAACAAAACACCCAGGGGTTGAATATTTTCACAAGGCACTCTATCACTTTCCATCATCACCTAGTGGATGCCAATTCTTTCCATGCTGTAGAACATACCTGAACTCAAATACTAAATGTTTTGGCATAGTGTTGAAGTTCCCCAGGGAAGGATCCATACTGTAATATTGAGGTAATATGATTTTCATTTGCTATTACTTTGGAACTGTTAGAACCAACATGCCTGTATCAGGGACTGATCAGTTCAATAGAATGTGATAATTAAGATAGACTATCCTACTCCTAAAAGAAACATTCCCTGTTTCCAGAGGATCTCGTGCCTGCAACACACAGCTAACCTATTTAAGGAAGTGACTCTTCTTGGCATTTGTTTTTCTGAAACCTAAGAAAAGAGAGTGAAACAAAACATGTACTCTATTTACTCAGGAAAAAATAACCAAGTATTCTCAACAGTCACAACAATCATACCACTCATTACAGAACAATAACCCCAAAATCCCAGTTACTCTCTACTTGTTGTCACTAAGCAATGTAGCATTGTAGCATGCTAGGCATACAAAGCCTTTTGTTTTAAACTGTGAAACAGTTCAGAATAATGTCTATGGTTAAGGGCTGCACAGACAGATGATCTGTATCGTAGTTCTTTCTTGGACATGGATCAAACATCATTGGTACAATTGTACTGCGAGCTTAATGGCTCTTGGCCATGTTTTGCAGTCTCCAAGCCATGCGGACAAATGCACAGTCTCCTCCCTGTCCACAGGAACTGACTAATCCTAAACTGCTGTTTCTGCCTGGGTAAAAGCAGTGAGGTGCCTTTTTCCTTCTTATGCACCTTCCAGCTAATTAACCCACAGATGACAAGTTTCTGGAAATGAATAAAAATGGGGACCTCCCTCTGTTCTAAGTAGCTCTCATATAGAGCTGGCTTTTGATTGCCATGTTATTCAATTATCTCAATGAATTTCCTGTTATATAATTGTTTTTCCCTGTTATATAAATGATGGACTGAAAATTATACAGTTTTAAGTTTTCTTAAAATTAATGAAATATAAAAAAAAAAACATAAATATGAATATCTCCCTGGAAACACTGGAGATAAAAAGAAAAGTGTACAGACATGAATAGGGTACACGGGGCATGTCACAAGTGGTCATATATTCAATTAAAGATAGAAATGCTAGCACTATCAGCATGGTCTATGAATTGGCTCTGTAGTTCTACATCACTTGAGTTCAAAATTGGTCTGTAATAAAATAATAAATAAATAATTTAATAAAAATTAAAAAACACTGGATAGTCTGCCTCCTATTCATATCTGTATATCCAATTCATATCATGTATTGTGTTCATATCTAATAATCACTCAATTCCTGCAGATTTTTCAGGTGCACTTTCATGCTGTGAATCTCCTGTTCTACCTCATCCCAAAGCTGTTCTACTGGATTCAGATCTGGTGACTGGGAAGGCCACTGAAGAACATTGAACTCATCGTCATGTTCATGAAGCCAGTTTGAGACAATTTTTGCCTTGTGACATGGTGCTTTATCATGCTGGAAATAGCCATTAGAAGATAGTAAATTGTGGCCTAACCCTAACTCTAGGGTTGCACATGGTCAGCAACAATACTCAGCAACAGGCTGTGGCATTCAAGCAATGATGGACTGATATTAACGGGCCCAAAAATGTGCCAAGAAAACATTCCCCACATCAATACACCACGTCCACCAGCCTGGATGGTTTGACACAAGGCATGTTGGATCCATTTCCAATGCATTTCTACATTCTGACCCTATTATCTGTGAATATCTCTGATGCTTTTCTGCTCACCACAATTGTACAGTGTGATTATCTGCATCACTATAGGCCTTTTTGTCAGCTTGAACCAGTCTGGCCATTCTCTCTTTATCTTTCTCATCAAGAAGGGATTTCTGTCACTGGATGTTTCTGCTCACTGGATGTTTTTCTTTATTCTGTGTAAACTCTAAAGACTTTTGTGTGTGAGAAAATCCCAGGAGATCAGCAGTTATAGAAATCCTCAAACCAGCCTGTCTGGCACCAACAATCTTGGGGCCCTTAACCTTCTCTGCTCCAGACTGGTCCTATCATGGCTGACTATACACTCTGACCCCAACTTCCTAACAAGCTGAGATATGCAAAGATAAGAATTTCACTGTACTGTAATGTATATGTGACACAGTCTTCTTCTTCCATATTACTCATGACATAGAAGGTATGTTCTAATTGTAGTTTTTTTCAAGTGAATGGTATGTATGTATGTATGTATTTATTTATTAAATAAATTGAGAAGGATGTATATCTGAATAATGAAGCTCATTTTAATGATACTAAGACTCCTATAGAGAAATTCTATTGCCTCCTAATATTGTTCAATATAGCGTGACTTATTATTTGCCTCTCTATAAACACAATGACCAGAACTGCATTATTGGTTCATAAAATCACTGATGTTGCAATGTTTTGTTTTAATACTTGGGCTGTCAGCTTGACCGGTCCATCATAAAACAGTTGTTTGGTTTAGAGGTGAGAAATCATTATTATGCCCCTCATTTTAGGATCCAAAGCCCAGGCTTTCCTCACAGCATTGACCTCATACCCTAAACTCCAGTTTCACAATAGAAGTGTATCTAAACATTGGGGCCACCAAGACCTGTTTTACTATTGCAAGATAGGCTGATCTATGTGTGTAATAACATATGTAACCACTACTACTCTTCTATGCTCTTCTATGTAGTAGTATGTATGGGTATATGTGCTCCCAGAATTTTTGTTGTTCCTGCTCAGGCCATGCTCAGAGTTGCATGCTAGAGTTTGTATTTAGCTGTGTACTGACTGAACAGTGAGTATCCAGACCCTCACCTGCACACACTCTACCATTATTCCCAACAGAGAATTGTGTTGAATGCCAACTGCTCTGTTCTGTTAACTGTCCATATTGAAATCAGAGCAGCAGGCATTCCCTCCTATTGACTTAATGTTATTAAATGTTGCAAAATAGAATTGTTGCTGTTATTATGTTACAGCTGATGTGCCTTAGGTGATAAGAGTGGAGAAATAACAGGCATAGTGAAGAGCTTGGGGAGGACACTCCACAGCTAGAGGCTGTTAATAGGGTGTAAGAATGACTTTACCTCATGTTATTGTCAGGCTTTCTGACTCTCCACTTTCTCTAAACTTCATAGATCAGAAGATTGACAAATGATCAAATTGAGGGGAAAAAAGGTTGATGCTGTGCCATTGTGGTTAAACTAGCTGAACATTCTGGAACAAAAGTAAGACAATAGTTACGTAATAGCGTACAACAGTCACAGGCATCATTTGCTTATGAATAAAAATGAAAGTGAACTTGATGTGACTGTAAAAATATGCACCTGCTATATTAGGTAACACTGATTTATCTCAATTTCATCAAGAATTTTGATGTAATATTATATTTGAAGGCATACATCTTTAATAAACCAAGGCTAAAGGACACTGTCATGCTACATAAAACCTCTAAAGTAACCTCTTGAGGCCTTAGAAAAACCTTCCAGTGCTGATTTATAAACAATTTATTCAAGGTACATAAATGTGTCATTTGTTTCATTAAACAGTGTCTACCTTGGTGTGGTTAAGTTTAAACATCATTCATTAAAATCAGTGCATCATTTTTCCAAATTGCTAATTCACTGATGTTGTAACCTCCCAGTCCTCAGGCTTTGTCATTAGTCACATCAAAACATGCATCTTTATTCAGAGTTTTTCAAAAGGATCACAAACGCTTACCCACAAGAACTTCACAGAGTTTAAAATGACATCTTCTCTTAAAAGCAGCGGCAAGGAAAGGCAAAGTTTGGTAAATAAACCTAGGGTTTGGAGAAATTGAGAATTGCACTTGGACTAATTAACTGTTCCCAAACATATCTGGAACAGTGAATCCTCAGTGCATGCACATCAATTCCATACCCTTGGGGCTTCGTAGACTCAATATATTATGCATAATCCCAAAAGGATATAAATGATCTGACCATTTCTGTGGACTGATTGCACCAGTGTCTAGAATTTGTATTTTGGTATCAAGTTTTTGTTTTGAGAATGTTAACATGCATGCTACCTTTTCCATGAAAGCGTATTCAATTGCATAAGCATGCCTAAATAATGTGAGTTCATTGTTTGGCAGCATACAAGCATGTGCTATGAGAACTGCTGTGATTATGTCTCTATAACATTTTTTGGTCACAACTGGTCTTTACAGTTGTGCCCAAATGTTTAAATACCCCTTGTGGAATCTGCAAAATCGTAATACTTGTAACAAAATAAGAGGGATCATAAAAATCCCATGTTATTTTTTTATTTAGTTCTGTCCTGAAGAAGCTATTTCACATAACAGATGTTTACATATCGTCCACAAGAGAAGATAACTGAATTTATAAAATTTAACCCGTTCAAAAGTTTACATATGCTTGATTCTTAATACTCTATGTTGTTACCTGGATGATCAACGACTATGTTTATGTTTTGTGATAGTTGTTCATGAGTCCCTTGTTTGTCCTGAACAGTTAAACTGCCCCACTGTTCTTCAGAAAAATCCTCCAGGTCCTACACATTCTTTACTTTTCCAGCATCTTCTGCATATTTTACCCCTTTCCAACAATGACTATATGATATTGAGATCCATCTTTTCACACTGAGGACAACTGAAGGATGCGTACACAATTATTTCAGAAGGTACAAATATTTACTGATGCTCCAGAAGGCAACACGATACTTTAAGAGCCAGGGGAATGTAAACTTTTTCACAGGATGATCGTTATTGTTATTTTGTCTTCTGGGAGACATGTAACTATAGACTAACTAATGACCGACACTTAGTAGTACCTACTCAGCCTGGCTCAAGGTCCCTTTCAAGAACCATCAACCTAACTGTTACTCAGTGGTGGAATGAACTTTCAACCTCAATCCGGACCGCAGAATCTGTCACCATCTTCAAGAAACAGCTAAAGACCAAACTCTTCCATGAACACCTAACCAATCCCAATAAAAAAAAAAAAACCCTTGTACTGTACTTGTATTGTTCTCTGCTTGGTGCTTTGCTTGTATTTTCTCATTTGTAAGTCGCTTTGGATAAAAGCATTTGCTAGATTAATAAATGTAAATTTAACTATCTTATTTAGGTTCTGAAGGGCAATACTAAATGAAAAAACAAGATTTTTAAACAAAACAATAACAATTATTTCAAATGATTTCAAATGTCTTGGTTTAACAGTAACATATTTGGCCAGCAAATTACAAAGCATATTAGATTTTTTATTTGATTTTTTCAAGTATTGTTACTGTGAATATTGAAAGAGAAAAGACAAACATGATTATCATCTATATGTAGTCCAATATGTTAGTGATCGTTGCTTGATTCAGATGATAGTCATGCTTGTCTTTTCATTTGCAGTAACCTTTTCATTCGCAGTAACCTAATAAATATGATTTGTAACTGACCTGACCAATATTGTTGCTGTAAAACCGAGTCAGACAAAACCAGAATCAAAGTATGTCAACAACTTACAAAGCATATTTATTAGGTGACTGTGAGCATTTGAAAGAGAACAGACATGACTTATTATCTGTATATAATGTTATGTGAAAATGACTCAATTCAGATTTCTCTTGATTCATATAACAAAACATTACATTACTGAGTAGTTGAAAACTGCATGCTAATAAAGAATCGATTTCTCTTTAAGAACAGAAGGTCAAGCTCATGGTGTCTTCTGCCATTTGGCTTTGACAGTATCTCTTTTCTCAATGTTATCCCAGACTTTGCAGCTTGACCACCAGTTCCCTACTCCAACTTTGCGTCTTTAGGGACAGCTCTGAGTGGCAAAACAGATGTGTGCACAATAGCCACTTCATTCAGCTCGATTGTTGAGGCGGGGACTTTTTTGGAAAGTCTAGTTAGTGTGGAATACATCAAATCTGGTGAGACAATTCATGTATACTACACAGGATGCTGGTGATTTTTTTTTTGTTGTTGTTGTTTAATTGTCATATATAGCCAATACATACTTTATGTCAATGTATCTGTTTACACACAAGCAATAAGATGAAGTAAATGACTCATTCACTCAGTTGAACAAATTAAACAAATGCAGCACATATTGTAAAAGATGGTGTCAGATTATGAGAAGCGTGAGGTTTGATTGTCTTTTTCTTGCTGCTAGGACACAGAGCACAGGAGAAACCAGAGTCTCTGTACAACCTGAGTTTGTGAGTTCTGTGAATCTGCCTCCAGTCACTCTGCACTTATGAGCTCAGCTCTGCTGGCAAGTCTTACAGCTCTGTGAACACATTGGTCTACACTGGCACTCCTGTTAACCAGCTCCACCAACAAGAAACTGCATTTCTAACTGTTTTGGCCCACTCACTCTCTCTTTTCACGTTGTGTTTTTTCTGGGATCCTAAAACCAGGAGAGTTGTCTCCTTATACTCCTTGTCTTCCATTCCCCCTTTGTCGCCTTCATAATTCCTGTCTATACAGTCCCATTCCTGGTAACAGTGTCAGCTTTCTCAATTTTGTCAGGTTTTGAGAACACTTTTATATATTTTTGAAACCTCCTAATGTTATTACTTGCACAGCCGTTAACAGTAATATTTCCACACTGTTAGCTTTAATTTAACAGGGAATGTTGTGTGAAGCAAACTGTGGCAGCAGGTCACCGAAAGTCATTTGGGGTCCAATAATCTAGCCAGAAAGCACACTAATCTACAGTAACTTTTGAGTAATTATGAATCAATTATACCAAGTGACAATCACACCCTTGACTCATGTCCAAAGAAAAAGTGGTCTATTGCAATCTGTTTCCATCCATCCATCTTCTACCGCTTATCCTTTTCAGGGTCACAGGGAACCTGGAGCCTATCCCAGGAAACATCAGGCACAAGGCGGGGTACACCCTGGACAGGGTGCCAGTCCATCGC
>JAOUWY010000071.1:30169675-30192484 GCA_025728095.1 Prietella phreatophila
AATTGATTGTCAATCAGTGTTGCTTCCTAAGTGGACAGTTTGATTTCACAGGAGTGTGATTGACTTGGAGTTACATTTTGTTGTTTAACTGTTCCCCCGCGACCCTGAAGAAGGAATAAGCAGTTGAAGATGGATGGATGGATGGATGTTTAACTGTTCCCTTTATATATAAGAACAAATGTACTACAAAGAGTTATGGAGTTTATTACTGCATAAAGTCACTGATACAAAAGCACAGTCATGACAGCAAATAATAATGTAAATGACTCTACATGATAGATTAGATCATTCATGTTATTTTGTCATGTTGAACTAATGAGGGAATCTTGGGGAACAGTGTGCGCATGATAGGAAACACTATAACCAGGTTTCATGCCTCAAATGTGTAATCTTGGCATTGTTGGTCCTGGTAGGTGATGTCATTAGACTTTGAATACTTTGAACGTGTATAATTAATACTGCAAGACCATTAAATTTGTAAAGACATAGGCAGTCACTGTTTTATGTAAAAAGTGGTTTACACTCAAATCTCACCAAAAAAAAAAATCATACTGATCAAAAGAAAGAGCAAAAAGCTTCATTCTGTACTACCATTAGTTAAAATTAGTTATCTGCCAAGACTATTGGTTTTCATGGAACCAACACAGATGATGATTCATTCTTAGAAATGACTCTCTGACCACCATGGATAACACAGGTGCATAAAACCAAGGCCCTCCCAAACATATATTACACCAGCAACTATCCACCTTCAAGCCTGGCTCAGCTGCTTACTGGAAACTCATCATAGTCAGACGTTTCCCAGCCCGGAAGTGGGTGCAGTTGTTAAATTCTTCGCACATACTGTAGATCAGAGGCCTGTTAGGTGTTCTATGCCAACCTCATGAAAGTCCCACTGAGAAAGGCGGCCACCCCGTGATCTCATGTGGGCTGTTAACAATAATTATCATTGGATAATGGAATATAATGGCACCATACTGCATGTTTCAATACTGGACTTTAGAACTCCATACCAAGCACACCCTAAACATCATTCTACTTCACAGACAAACCTTTTGTTTTCTCTGGGTCTTTCTGAACAGACTGAGTTTAAGCGATATCCATATGTTAACCTCCTACATCAGCATGATTAATGACAACCTGGGTTAGGTTGCACAGTGGTCTAAGGAGTCATTCACTGTTACAGAACTATCTGTCATGCTGCATATAATCAAGGACAATTCTGTCTTGTATTTCTTGTATTTAGAAATTCTTTCAAGCACTTAGGAAATTTATAGTACAGACTGTGTTGTGAATAATGCCCTATAAAATAAATACATCTAATTATATATATATGCAACTTTAGACTAACTATGCATGATTACAGTCTGAGGTTATTATAGAATAACCAAGTGAGGCATGGGAAACAGTTCCACAACTTCTAACAGGGTGTTCCATGCACTCACTCACTGATGTCATGTTTAGGGGAAATGTGTCAGCACACAGCTCAGAGGCAAGTGTATAGGCACCCCTGAAGAACTGTGATTACCATTCATTTATAATTTCCTCACCTCCATGTGTCAGCAATGTTGTAATAGTCAAAAACAGAAACACTCTTTGTCTGAAATCTGACTTTAGAGGGTGACAAAGATTCTGACACTGAGGGATATTATTCAGCAACCTCACAGTTCCAGGGTCTCTGGTATGATCATGGTTCAATAGCACCCTATTTTCTAACCAATTTATTCACCTGCCAAGTCCTTCCTACCAGCTTCCAACTTCCGCTACCTGCCTAGCGGCTTACAGATGCTTAATATTGGCTAGAGTCGCTGTGATTGACAGCAGAATGCCAGTTTTGCCCTTAGATCCATGGCGATGGTTGTGGCATCATCAGGATTTATGATCTCCCAATAATAGGACAAATGTTTTTCTGTTGTGCCACTTAGGTGCCCCAGCTGTTTGTGTGAAGTTCTTTAAGTATATGTTCTCCCAGTGTCCATGTTGGTTCTAGCTCAAGTCCTAGAAACATGCTGGTAGGTAAATTGGCTACTCTAAATCTAAGCTGTGAATGTTTGTGTATGGTGCCTTGCGATGGACAGGCATCCCATCCAGGAGGTATTCCTGCCGCATGCCCAGTGTTCCCAGGATAGGCTCTGCATTCACTGTGAACTCATATCAGCTGTTTCAGTTACCACTTAACCACGATTGACTACGGTCTGAAAACGTTTAATCGAAAATTCCAGAAATACAGTCATAATTTCAAAAACATTTATAATTTAAAATGTGCGCCATTCTGAGTAACCTGTTGAAATGTTGTGTGGTCCCACCCTGGACATTAATCATCCCATTGTCCAGCATAGAACAAGAATGAAGAAGAAGAAGGGTGAGTATAGTACAATAAATGTTTTAGAGAGAGAGAGAGGGGGGGGGCACTTTTATTATTATAACTTTTATTATTAGAATAGTTCTATTTTCTTATTAGGCATTGGTGTTAATGTTTTATTATGGTTATTTTAGAAATTAAACTTTATCAGTGTATAGTGTTCGCTACTATCCTTGGTTTCAGATATATATACATATCTGAAAGCTCAAATGTGCTGATTTCAGGCAGATCATGAGACCTAAACACACACACACACACACACACACACACACACACACTCACACACAGTGTGTTTAGGTTTCATGATCTGCCTGAAATCAGCACATTTGATGTGCTACTTTTTCTTGAAGATCATAATGAAATGGTTATCCTTTCTACAATTTTGACTTCAGTATGGCTTTTCCATGTCAGTGGATCCCCTCCAGAAGTGTAGTTATGAGGTGATTAGGAGCAGACTGCATGAGACGTGTTGTGCTTTCAATAGCAACATAAGAGCCTTTTCATAAAGAAACCATGCAAATTACTACCACAACACTATCTACAGACCAGTCCCTCTGCTGCAGGATATGCTTGGCAGTATAGGGTTGTGTAATTGGCTAAAACAATGGCTCCATTCTTTGTGTTATGGCATAATAAAAAATGCACCCAGATGTTCCCAGAGTGTATGAGAATCACTTTGGTTTTCTAATGTGTTCCCTATTTCCACAGGTTTGGGAAATGACACAGTGCAGACGCCACTGGGTATAAGACCTAATCCTACTTGCCCCCACTAAAGACCGTCAAGTCGATTGGGTCCTTTGAAGAGCAATAGCCCATCTGTTGGCAAATCCTGGTGTTTCCACTACATGCTATGACAAACAGAAGGGTATATATGTTGAGTGATAAGCAATTTATATTTCTTGTTCCCATTGTCTACATTACACACTATTGTTTCAGTGTTTCCCCATATTTCTTGCTTTTCCTATTGCTTCGTTGCCGCCAAAACCATTAGATCAATCACACAGAAGAAAACCTATGAATTTACATGGGTTCAGCTTGCAGTCAGGATTGATTGTCAATGACAGAGAAACAGAAGGAGCTTTCTTTTCACAGTTTGAATCTGCACTCAAGACAGGCCTGTATATCAGAGAGTAAATGGTTCCAGCTGGCCTGGGGTGGCATGCCCTTGGATATGATGGCTATATTACTCACACACACACACACACACACACACACACACACACACGCACACACAACTCATGACAAAAATGGGCCACAAAGGAACATTTTCCTTCTAACCTGAGCTGTAATTTCAGTAAGGATGTGCCAGTTTTACAAATGGATTTAACAATTACAGTAGCTCAAAAGCTGAATCTAAAGCATCAATGTGGGCAGCTAAATTTCACAGAGAATTGTAGTCAAATTAATCATATTTATAAGAGTCAAGAAAGCATATTCAAGCTCTACTCCCTCAAATATTTTTAAATGGCCTAATGAAACCAGTGTCACTACCACATCAATCTGTCTAATCTGAGGAAACAGATATCTAGAGACTTACTGCATCTGTAGTACTGGTCAGATGGATTAACTTGAATTTAGACCATATCTGTAACGATTCAATGACTTGCCCAGTGCAGATCTCCCATGATTCATCTGTCTTAATCCTATTCTTGACTTTTACCCTTCTTGTCTCCCTTTCGAATCACATTATCCTCAAGATCTATAGCATACTAACACAGAAAAGAACATTTTTAGATTTTGAAACCAGTTGATTATATATTTGAGACCACAGATACTAACACTTTGGAACATTTTTATGAACTGTTTTTTCTTCAAAAATGTTCTACGGGAATACACCAAGGCTCTTTGGAAGACAATTTTATTGAAATTTGTCCAATAAATTAATTCAGGCAAATGATATTGAATAAAATGACAATAGTCAATACTATTATCATTCTACCCAGTAGGAACCTTTCACAAACCCAATGCACATTGCAGCATCAAGAACTTTCAGCTTGTTTGGCAGTGCAGACAAATATGTAATGTTTCACTTTCCTGTGCAGATTTATCCAGCATAAATAAATTCTAATTAGTCATATGTTTATTTTTGCTCTGCTAAACTGGTTTGCCTTGCCCTGCTGTCTGAGAGAGCAGTCCTTCTCAAAAACAAACATTTTGATGGAAGAGGAAGGAACTCATGAATGTTCATACGTAGGTGGTTGGGTCCAAACTGCTGGGTCCAGAAGCAGTGAACTATCCATTCAGTTGTCTTCAATAGGTAATTCGTGGCTGCTACATCCAACTTTGTGTTCACTTAGGTAACTAATATGGTTTCCTGTAATGTGGACCAAATGAGCAAGTGATTCTAAAAAAAAAGCCTCTGGAACAGCAAAATTGGACTTTTTCCATTAAAATAGCAAGAAGCTCTTTCTACCTCAGTAGAAATGCATTTGTTTAATACAATACATGTGACTTTCATGAAAAAGGTAATGATCCTTTTAGCTAGAGAGTATGGAAGTGAGAGTTTTTCCTGGAGTGACCCGTTGCTCTTGGACTTAAGCACTACATATTGGTGTGGGAGATTGGAAGATCTGAATCCCTCAGAAAGGTTTGTCCTTCAAACTGGTTAACTTTTTATGTCATTTTGCACCAAGAGGTTTACATGCTCTCAGGTTACAGGATACAAACGCCAGCTCTAAAGGCAGAGGGGACCTTAGGAGGGCCAAAGATTACGGAGGTGACAGGAAATGCAGTGGGTGTTCTAGTTAGCGTCGTCAGAGATTCCCTTGTGCTTTTCGAGGTGGAGTTGTTTTTGTCATGAGGATTTGTCATAGATGGGAGAAGAAGCAAATAGAGCACTCAGAGTTCTGTCTCAACGAAGCACAGCTCTACAAAATACCGTATAAATAAAGTCAAAATAATTAACTTTCTGTATAAATCTAGACATTTACTTTCATTTGCACCAGTACTTTAGCATCACAAAGAGACCCCACATTAATTTTATTAGACAATACTTCTTTAAAATTCTAATCCTCAATTGCGTATTCTTTTTTTGATTGTAGGCCAAGTCAGCATGTATCTGGCAGCATGATCTAAGTAAATGTCAAAGTCTGAATCCAGCTCACTAGGGGTGGAAGGGAGTCTTGGAGGAACTCCCTGCTGCTCCAAATATGACCTCTCACCCAGCACTCATGCAACAGGACCCACGGCTCACTTTTTGGAGAGGGTCAAGTGATGTACTGTTCCATGATGCCGTATTCATTATCGTCTGCATGACTCTGAGATTTAGCATCAGCTCTAAAAGTCAGTATTGCACAGTAAGAACAGCAATAACCAGCACTGATATTTAATTGCTTTAATAGAGGTTAATTAACCACTACAGCAATCAATGTTAAGGTTTGTCCAGTGGTGCTTGTTCTGCATGCCTTAACAATTGTAAATTCTAAGAACATGTGTCTGAAAGCATGTGCAGCTCAACAATTCATGTTTAATCAGAGGTCTAGAAGATGGTAATGTTGTAAGAGGTGCAGGAAGAAAACAGAGCCTTTCCTTGAATGTGAAATAGAGAGTACACTTGAGAATTACAGGCTGGCTACTACTTCCACTGCATCATAGAACACTAACTACATAGAGTGTCTGTTTAACTTAAACATAGATAAATGATCCATACAACAGTCCTGATGTGCATGAAAAAGAGCAAATGCTATGCTACGTGACAGGAAACAAAGCACTTTTAAAGTCCTGCCTTTTCAAATCAACAGTGGAATCAATAATTGAAACAGGCTGATTGTAATTTAGTCCTGTAGCTAAATACAGACTGATGCATCAGAATGCCAACGTGTTCTCAATGAATTTCCGTCACACTTTAGCAATGACTGCTATCCGAGGAACGACTGTGGTGCCTGAGTCAGTTTATACTCAGTACAGAGTCGTTTCCTTCGCTCTTAGTACAGAATCTAATTGCATGCTCTGGCAGAGACCCAAGCCATGAGAATTTTAGCCCACAGACAGGATACAGAATCCTGTTGAAACCGTAAAGCTGCTTTGAAGCCGACCGAAGTGTTTCACTGTGGAAGTGAGCCCATAAATAGCAGCCCAAGCTGAACTGCTTAACATTCTTAGCTCTTTTACCACTATAATGACCACATAGCACCAGCACCTTATGGCATCTTTTTCGATCGATGCAATGGAAGTCAATGACTTCAGCATCATAAGTTGAGTAACTGTTTTATATTACATCATAAATTAAATCCCCAGTGAAAGACTAAGCAGCACCTCAGAAGCTACATGTCATTTTGGACCTTAATTTGATAACTATCAAACTAAAGACTATAAAGCATAACCAATATAACCTAAATAGTTATGTAACTAAAAATAAGATTATAGTAAGGTAGGTGATGAGCCATCCTACACAGGGTCATGGGGCAGCCTGGAGCCTATACCAGGGAACTCGGGGCATGACGTGATGGATAAACTGTATGTGGTAGTTATAAAGATGTATGTAAAAAATCTACAATGGCAGTTCAACATGCTCTGGTGACCCCCACACACATTTTGAACACATTTATTTTATAGGCACAGGGAGTGACTTGCTACATCGTCCCTAGAACACCAAAAGGAGGACACAAAAAAGGAAAGAAGAGTTAAAGCCAAAGTTGAGTTGTTTTAATTCTGTACACTCATGTGTTCAAAGCACTCTCTATGGCAATAGTAAAAACAAAAGGGTGGAGCATGAGCATGACTCTCTCTCTCTCTCTCTCTCTCTCTCTCTCTCTCGCTGTCACACATATTCACACACACACACACAAGCTGAAGAAACACATGTCAGAGTTCCTATGGAATCAGGCACACTCCACACTCAGTGCTCACACACTTCAAGCACCGCACTCTCATTCACTGCCTGTTTGTATGCAGATAATCACTGCTCATTAAAAGGACCAGTTATTGTTGATGGCTACTGACCACTAATGATAGTGCAACCACCGGATGCAATCGCGGAAAATATGAGCCATGAATATCGTTCAGTAAGGTGCTTTCCTTGGGAGTATAACAGGATGATCCTCTTATTAGTCATACCCCAGACATATTGTCATCATTCATATTCAGTAAGCATTTTATCCTGATCATGGTCATGGTGGATCTGGAGCCTAGTCTGGGCGTAGTGGGTGGGAATACACCAGGCATAGACTCTGGATCCACTGCAACACTGACTAGGATAAAGTGATTATCAAAGTTCAATGAAAGAATGAATGAATATTGCCATGTCATTGCCTATATTCTTGAAGGGGGCCATTAATTCTGGAGTTGACTGAATTATTATTGTGATTAATATAAGTGACAAATTAAATGAAATAAATAAAGCAGTTAAGATGAATGAATGAATAAATGAAGGAAGGAACAAATGAATGAACAAAGGTATATGAAATAGACTGCATTTCGATCAGGTCTGCTTAGGCAAATAAAAAAGACCTTTTCTGTATGGGGAAAATGCTTTCTCATTACAGTTGGAATGAACAGCATATATGAACAAATAAAAAATATTTCTCTTTCGCTTCACGTTGCACACAAATGGGCATATTTCGGGCCATAGATGCAATTAATCAGTCCCTCCAGGATTTCACGATTTTGCAATCACAGAAATGAACACAAAATCAAGTAAACTCCATAATATTCAGAGGAGCTTGGAAGTTTTCAAAATTATCGCAGATATCAGGCACATTTGTGCCAAGACACGCCATATGACGTCATCCCAACACGCATTAGAACAAAGCCCGCTACAATTCGCATGCGTCAAACATGAGTACAGCTAAAAGGTCTCAAAACAAACAAAACTATTCTGTGCAACTGCAATTTGCCACAATCAGAAAATAAACTCTGTGAAATCCTGTACGGACTGCTCAAAATGCACTGACAAATATCCTGATGATGCAGATGAGATGAATTTTTCCCAAATCATGTCTGTTGAGAAATATCTTCAATTATTTCAACTGAATTTAAGCAGAAAATCTTTCATTGTGTATGTAGTGTGTCATCTATCAAAGCTCTTCTACATTAGCTGTTGTTTAGACATGGCATAAACAGTGTTTACTTTAAACATTAGGAGATATTACTTGGAAATCTTAAGCACACTTGAGTAGTTTAATCTCAACAAACCACTGCCCAAAGTGGAACCTCACTTCTTAATGCCTTTTACTATACTTTCTGGAAACTCCATGGGAGTTCCTGAACGTGAAACAATGACTACGTTATTGTCTTTGATTAAAAACAAAAAGTAAAAAAGGCAACACATAGACTCTCAATGACACCATTGTTCAGAGTGAAGTCAAAAAAGAGCCTTACGGGCCCACAGAACTAAAGTACTAAAGTACTCTCTGTCTTGTCCTTTGGCCAGAATACACAGCATGGACCCCTCGGTAGTATTTAGGGTGGTTTGGAAGTGAGGGATGGGATCCATAAGCTCAGAGCACAATGATGTTCTGTGCAAGCCATCTTTGGGTGATGTGATCCAAAAGCTTTAAGTGAGTTAGCAAAACATATGGTTGCTGTTCATCATAGTCAGCTAGGAGTAGAAACCAGCCTCTAGGCATTAAACTCATCAGCTTCTAGCCCTCGGCGCCACTCCGGACTACTAGCAGAAGAGAGAGCGTTCACGTTCAGCACGCTTCCCTGGGAGTTTCTCCTACGTAGCTGCAAAATATGGGGCTGCCCTTCCCCTCAAGTGACCCTGCAACCCTCAAGCCCTGGCTATTTTCTCTGGCTGTCATTATGTATCCTTTCTCAAATAAACAGCAAGCTAAATTAACACGAGGAACTGGGTCTTTCTATGAATGGACCACTGCCAGAAGGGGCTGCAGCGCTATCCCCCAGGGGGCAGAAAATCTCTTTGGTGATTAGCTGGGATTTGTTTAAAATAGAGTGGACATGATCAGCAAACCACTTACTTTTATGGGATTTGGGATTTTTATACCCTTTTGGAGATCATGTTCTCATGCTTATACTTTTTTCCCCTACGAAAGGCTCTGGAGATCAGGGAGGTTGTGGACACTGTGTGTTAAGTATTACTGTTTCAGCAACAATTGCTCTTCAAATGTAGACATTATATTTCTGTTCATAACAGATACCGTTTATTTGAAAAGCAAATTATCAACACACGTGCATTCATGTAATGACAAGGCAGAAAGTTCAAGTGCCGTTCCCATAAAGTTCCTTTCACGCGCTCCATTTCAAACAGATTTGGAAATACGTCTGTGGCGCCCCTTGCTGGTCCGTACGACCATAGCATCCTCTTTCACTTCTTATTGAATGGGACTAATTGATGAAGAATTGCTATTGGCTGAAATAGAACGCACAGCAAAAACCAGATCACAATAAAGACGTTTTATTATACGACAGATTTACTGACATGTTGCTCATTTATTCACACGCATGTTATTAAATTCACCCTAGGCTGAGTATCCCGAAATATATCTTTATCTTAAGGGATGTTTTACTTTCCATCCATTAACAGACATGCCTGTGAAATATTGTTCAAACACTGCTGCAGTTAAACAGTTTAAAGCCTCTTCAAGCTTGAGTTTAAACACTCAGGTTAAAGGGGATAGTGCTACCAGTACGGAAGTTTCAATGAGTAGCACTTTTTTCCTCCTCCAACAAATTTGCTCCTCCTCGCCCCCTGAACCTTCCCCCTATTAAAACAACTCCCAAAAACCCTGCCGGTTTTAAAAGCCTCTTCCAAATGGACACACTACAGGAAGCAGCACAGGATGGCTCCATGCTACAAATAACAATTAAAACGCATTATCTCACAAGTGTACACCAGTGATGCCTGAAGAAACTTGAACCGGCAGAACAGTTTGTAACTAACTTTTTTTTTCTAATTATTATTATTTCTTTCTTTCTTCCCTCCTACCGTTGGATACTTTTTTTAAACCCTCCCTTGTTACTATTTGACAAAAAGGACAGTCAGGACGATGCCACAGGTTCTGTCGATCATACTGAATAAGTGTATTTACTGAGGAGGAAGACTACAGAGTTTCAAATCATCAGCTGTGAACGTGGGGAGACTTCATGCACGTTTTCTCTCGAGTTCCCCCAAGAAACTCGTGCTCAGAAAGTTTACTGCAGCTGCTGCCCTGCCAACGGAGTCTGCTCGGACCTGCACCCATCCTGAAGGACCACAGAGATGTCATCTCAAAGTAGCTGCTCCAAGGTAATGAATCCTCATTTTGATCCACGTCCTGATCCGCATCCTGCCACAGGAGACATTATCTTAAATGTACACCAGCACTGTTCCTTAACGTAGTGAACGCTGTAGTACCTTCAGCTGTAGAATGAATGGAGGCGACATCAGGCCGTGATCACTCTGAACCACGCACTGATTAAATTCTCTCCAACACCTTGTTTTTTGGGTTTTGCTTTTTTAACCCTACACCTCACATTACATTACACAGTGTGTCCTTGTGTAGAAGTAACACCTCGTCACTGCACTCATTTCCACGCATCGCACAGTACAGATTCACAACGCGCGCGAGCTGAACGTCCACAGCTGATGTTGCGCGCGCACTCGTTAAACCACGGGTTGCCAGATTTCAAACCTACAATACGTTTAAAGTTAGTTCGTCCGTTCGTTAAAAAATAAATAAAAAAATAAAAGTCGTGGCATGTAATTACAAATAAAAACGTCTAAAATATACGTGAATTGATTAACACAGTACTGGCTGAATAAGACTTGATGTTTAGTTCCATTAATTGTGAATGAATTTGACGCGATGTGGTTTTATCCGAATTCAACACCTTAAAGAGGTCTTCGAGCAGATCCAGTATTGTTGTATTTTGATGTGTAGAGTCCATGTAAACGATCCCAATATATAGCCGTGCTTATTTAACTACTAGTCAAAGGTTCTCTCAGTCCAACATGCTTAAAATATAGAAATGAAATAATCCCAATCTGGCAACTCTTTCTCGATTACGTTTCGTTCAGACGAGAAATATTTCTTTGGTCTGGATTTATACGAGCACCGTTTTAGCCATGCTTAGCTTTTTCAATTCCAAGGTGGAGTTCTATGGTTTAAATACATTTAAAATAACCACTAACGCCATAACCACGACCCCGCCACCACCCACACACAAAGAGAGAGAAACCTGATGCGTTACGTGCTGCGTGTGCGTAATTTAAAAAAACAAAACTGAATGTGACGTCATGGACTTGCTTCCTTTTCCCCCCGAAGTAGTAAGTTTACATAGCAAGAAGATGAAATGACTCACAGGAATGTCTTCAGACAGGAAAGCTTTTATGCTTCATTCATCTAATATTTGGGTATTTGGTCCTTAGTCCTCAAGGATCTACTAAACTGCAACTGGAACTTTTCCTCATTTCATATAACTTTTTTTGATTGATTGCTGTTACACACCAAGAGGGTTTTTGTGATTTGGTTGGCTCAGGCACTAATAATCCATGTTTAGATTATGTCAAATTAAAGCTAATTAATTAACACTAGTGGATTCATTTTTTTTTTTTTTTTTACAATTAAGGACGTTAAGGGGAAAATTCATCAGTTTTAGAGAGAAAGGTCAAAACCCCTAAACACAATGACTTCTAAAATCTCTCAGTTACATGTTCATTATAATCATTAGTACAGTGATGTCAAATCCTTAACCCCATAGTTACTAAATCATGCATGCGTGATCATAGTGTGTGACAGGAATCCTGAAGAGCAGCTATGGCCATTAGGCTGTGATGACCTTCTGGCCCCACTGTCACAAGTGATTTGGGTGGCGACCTTCAAAAGTCCTTGAACTATCACAATTAACAAGTAGATAAGATTGTATTGCAATAACTATGGCTCTTTACTTGTGATTAGGTCATAACATCAATCATCATTAACCGTGATCGCTTAATCCTTAGTTGAAAGGGAGCACCAGGCCTATTACAGATCACTGTCTATACATACACCAGATGTTCATAAAGTTGTTTGAGTGAGTTGGGAGTGCTTCTGAAAGTGCACCATGCCTGTTCCTTGCTAGTACATTGGAAATAGTTTATGGGAGCATAGGTGAGATAATCAAAGCCAGACAGGATAAGTCAATGACTGGACAAAGTTCCAGAGCTAGGCAAATGATACATGTACGAATAGTCTGAGTATTAATTTAAAATGTGTCTGTGGCAATACGATCACCATTGAGGTGGTCATTTAATAAATTCCAGCACATTTGATTTGACTTGGAGATAATTTGAAAATGGCTACTCTGAACACATTGTCTGAAATGTCACTGTATTTCTGTATCAACAAAAATATTGTCAGTTACCAATAACATCTGGCCTTTGGGGATGTGCTATTAAAACAATCATAAATCTGAAGAAACGGCTTAGGACAGAATGCTGAGGACAGGACGAGCCAAAAAACTGTGCATTTGGACAAAATCAGAACGAAAAAAATAAGTACTTGCTGTGAACTGACAGTCATCTGGTTCGGTGACAGCTGCTTGCAGTTTCACTCTCATTAGTTTTTCAACCAACGAATCTGGTCAAAAGCAACAAAAAAGATGAATGATGAGAGATAAATGACTGCATGCTGAAGCTGTACATTAAGCATGTTACCAGAGACTCAAATACAATGCAAACATGATTAAAGCCTACTTGGAATGGAAGTTAGATGGGGCATTTACAACATTAAATTGGCCATATCAGACTGCAGCATTAAGCTGTGTGGGAAACGCAGTCTTGGAGAAGAGTTCATGAGATTTAGAAGATATTACCCAAGAACTAACTTTGTTGTATTTTCTAAAGGAAGACACAAATGTACATTAAAGAACAGAATAAGTTAAGATGGTATAGATGTCCATTTCTGGTGATTTTCATGCAAATAAAGCATTGCTCACGTAAAACTGTTGCAGTGCTGCACTTCATAGCATTGAGATTTACATGTGTGGTTTTAGGGAAGGCAGTAGTAGTAGTGAGCTGCTTCTGAATAATTTTCTTGTGCCATTGGGATTCCGCTGTACTTTCCCACACATTTCCTGGCACTGGTTACAACTATGTGTTAATGCTTCTTAAATGTAACATAATCTGAAAGAGGCTGTTGTAAGTCTGAAGAAAAGTCCATGTCTGTAAACTTGTACCAGATTTTTTTCAAGGCACAAAAGCACAATTAAGCAGTATACTTAGTGATGAGCACTTTCTGATCGTGCACTTTTTTTCTATAGCTGGAGCCAAAAAAGAGAGTTTTGCAGTGCAGGTTTACTGTAGTTGCAGGGCAGTATTTCATCTACATTGGAAGCCAGTGTTTAGGTTTTCCCCACTGAAAATGATTCAACTTTCCAACTCTCTTGCTTTGCAACTCCTCCCTTAAGGGTCCTCAGCTCTGCTGGAACACCGCCAGCTCTGGGAAGGCAATGCTACGTACATGCACTTACAGGCGATGAGAATAAATTTAACAGTTTTACATCTTGCAACGTGGGAAATAGTGGATTTGATATGGGGTATAGTTTGCTTTTGATGCATTAAGGAGTGGATAGAACACAAACTCCTCTCAAATGCTCTTTTCAACGTATTGCCTTCTGGTCACTTAATAGAATAAGATCTCAATGAGAAGGGTATTGCACCATCCAGGTCAATCAACATCAGCAATGATTTCATCCACAAAGGACAGTGTTACTTTCAAGATCACTTACTCCTTTGATTAATACTTGTAAGCATCTAGACATAGGACATGGTTTATTATGCAGGCAGTTGTAGCACTTTTAAATGAGCACTGGGGTTCACCCAGGGTTTACGATGGAAAGAAAGGGTTGTCAAGCAGCTCTTGCTTTTCAGACATTAACACTGCACGTGTCGCAGTCTAAGGTGGAGTCTGGAAGGTCTAGAGCGTTAACACCCTGGGTCTTGTAAACATGATGACGTAAAAGTCCATAGCATGTGCCAGTTATGCTAACTCCATGCATACTCCATACAGTCCTCCATAACAGCTCCACCTCTGCAAAGTTCTGTTACTTAAACTACAATGGAAAAATATCCAGATCTGGGTGTTGAGAGTAAATTATTTAAACAGCATTTGTTAACAAAAGAGGTCTTCCCCTGAAATAATAATACAGAGGGCCTTTAGCATTCAAATAATCTGATATTCACTTCTCGTGTCTTCCAACAGAGATATAAACAGATGATGTCAGGAGGGTGGTGCCCTGCAACGACGTCTGCCAAGCAGATGGGAAACTGCATCAGTTTGGAAACTTGGAACAAATGGCTATGAAACGCACTCAAATTTTGAAATCGTGAAAGGAGGGGGGAATGGGATAAATGTCAGACTGTCTGAAATATTCTGGTGCTTTTGCTGTAGATAGAGGCTTGTGTGAATTTAAAGATGCATAGTGGGCAAGACAAAAAATTATGCCAGCTTGTTCCTTAATAATCTGCCATGAATTCACAATAAAATGAGCTAACCACAAATCTTTTATCTTTTTTTTTATCATCAGATGAAATGTGATAACCTGGCCACCTACTTGAGGATTATTGGGACAACACTGTTTGGTGTATCGCTGCTAGTGGGAATCTCTACTGCCTACATCATGGGCTATCAGTTCTTCACGACTACAGGCAATTACCTGTCCTTTGGTCTTTACGGAGCCATTTTGGTCATTCACCTCATCATCCAGAGTTTGTTTGCGCTGTTAGAACACAGAAACATGCGGAGGTCCATGGAGACACCAATCAAACTCAACAAATCACTGGCACTTTGCATCGCTGCCTACCAGGAAGACCCCAATTACTTGAGAAAGTGTTTGATATCAGTTAAGAGGCTCACCTATCCAAACATCAAGGTCATTATGGTGATTGATGGGAATAACGAAGATGACTATTACATGATGGACATCTTTCGGGACATAATGGGCCGGGAAAAGGCAGCCACCTATGTCTGGAAAAATAACTACCACCACCTAGGGCCAGACGAGAACGAGGAGTCATACACAGAGAGCCTGCAGCATGTCGCTCAACTGGTGCTCAACAATAAGTGTGTGTGCATTATGCAGAAGTGGGGAGGAAAGAGGGAAGTCATGTACACAGCCTTCAAAGCCCTGGGGAAGAGTGTCGACTATGTGCAGGTGAGTCTCTGAACTAACTTGGTCTTGCCAAGCTAAATAAGGCAGTTGTGGAAAACAATGGAACTTTTGTGCATGTTTAAAAACGTGCCAGTGTAATGTTTGCAGTATGGAGGGCTAAGGGAAGGGACTGTGTATTTAACAATGATGCTCTTCATTAGGGATCTGCATGAGCTGCCATTTACACACCTCTGTTCTTTTCAGAATGATTTACAAGTGAAATGCAAATGGTACAAAATTCATAGTACAGTTTAATGACCTTACAGCACATCATTATTTTTTTTTTTTAATTATTAAACGTTCAGCATTTTTTAAGAACATCTTTTTAAGATGCCAAGAAATTCTACAGGATTACAAAAATACACCATAAGTTTATTCATGTGAAAAGATAAAACAAAGGCATCTGTATTGAAGGAAACCCACTGTAGTGAAGCAAACATCTTATTCTGGCTGTAGGGCTTCCTAAAACCATTTCACTAAGTAGGGAAATCAGACCAATGAAAGAACATATTTCCTTGTTTTTGCAAGCCAAGCCTGTTGCTTTCCTACATAGGTAATCATGGCAGGGACTCTTGGGAAACTTTTACAAATGGTATGATTTTGTCTACTCACCACCTGGTTCTAATGAAATGCCTGACCTCCATGTGGACAGGGATAATTGCATTTAGCACATCACCAATCTGTCATAGCTGACTACCAAAGTGGGCTTTTCCCTAACTGTGGGGTCTGGATAGATGATCTGACTTTGAGTTCCAGCAGGATAGTCAGTTCTTGGTCTCCCAGTGTTTTCATTGTACCTCTGGGTTATATCACTCTTAGTCTTTGACTACACATCCATTGTTTAAGAGAAATCTAGATGTCTCAGTAATGAAAGATGGTTATCAGAGAGGGAGAGTAAATGCAAATTGATTTCCAACTGACAGAAATTAGACCAGTCACCAGTGATGACTACATGATATCCACTTATTTCAGGACAGATTCCAGCTTAATTACTAGTTAATGGATTTTGGACTGATCTTGTATATTCAAGGAGAAGTGGTAGCTCAGTTAAAGGCTCTGCGTTGCTGATCAGAAGGTCAGGAGATCAAGCCCCACTACAAAGCTATCACTGTTGGGCCCTTGGGCAAGGCCCTTAACCCTCAACTGCTCCGGTGTCTAAATGAGATCAATGTAAGTTGCTCTGGATAAGGGTGCCTGCCAAATGCCGTAAATGTTTGATTGATGTTAGAGTATTTTTGCTTGACAGTATGTTGTATGTTATAAGATGGTGGGATTCTTGTAATTACTGTATCTTTGGACAGGCTCAAAATGAATGTGGGTAAATGCTTTCTAAATGATTAGCGTACGTGCGTTATAATCCTAAATGCTGGAGAGTTCATTTAAGACATCAAAGTTGGAGAAAATAGGCTGCTTTTAAAAACATTGATTTAATGAAGTAACTAATGCCTTTGTATGGGCTGCATTTATATATTTTGAATTTTTATAAGGAAAATAAGTAAAACCTGGTTAATTTGATTAAAAGCACAATACACCCACCCACACACACCCTGTTTCTGTGATTAGCATATTTGAAATGTGAAATCATGATGTGGAGAAAAGGGCTAAGTAAGGAGTGCTAAGTGTTTTGAAATGCTCTGGACTGAATCAATAAAACACCAATACCCCTGCATGCCTAATCATGTCGAGTCTGTTTTTTGTGGGCTAAAAATGTAATCATGTCAAATAAAGGCATGAAAGAAAATCTTTTAGCAGCATACAAGGACATCTGTCTATATGTGAATTTCAGAAAAGCTGCAGGCCTAAGATCGCAAAAAAACAACCTTCATATTTGAAAAGTGCAGCCATCAGTGTAACAGTTTTTAACCTTGTATGAAACTTTTTCTCTATATAACCTTTCATACTATCACACTACAGCTAAAATGTTCTTTAAAAAGTATGTAGGAATGGGGTGGTAGATGCAGGAACCTTCTCAAAGTGGGTTTGCTAGGAGTAATCATAGTCAGTACAAAGGATAAAACACAGCAAAACAAGGTCATCTGATGCATATCCTTAATGAAGGACCAGATAAGCAGGCTAATGGCAAAACCAGAGAAATTCAAAATGTAACAAGGAACAACGCCTGAGATCATCATGTGCACTAAAACACACTTTAAGTACACAAACATGGCATGGGTAATAAAGTATAGGTGAAACTAATTAACATCCACAGTAACAGGGTAACAAGAACAGGAAAGTATAAGGTTTATAGGGGAAGTAGCAAACAAAAAAAATGCAGCATGGTGGATCAACACAAGACTCCCAATTTTCCCCTTTTTGGCTCAGTAATGTACATATTCATATATTCATCTGCCTATTCATCCATCATTCTGAACCAAATCCAACACAGTGTATTACAACTACACCGTGAATATTTGCAGCTCAATATGATGCAAAATCTTAGAGTGCAGGTTGCCATAGAATCCTACATGTAATGGCTGCTATGATGGAAGGTACTATTTTGATGAGGAAAATGGATAAAAAAAAAAGATGATTATGATATGATGTATGAATGTTCAGGGTTTGCGTGATTTTCTAAAAGGTGTGCATGGCTTTTGCGGTGTTTCTAGGTATGTGACTCGGACACCATGCTGGATCCTGCTTGTTCAGTGGAGATGGCAAAGGTTCTAGAGGAAGACCCCATAGTGGGAGGAGTTGGGGGAGATGTACAGGTACCTAGGCTTTCAAACTTCTACTGTATAATTTAGTTTTACAGTATAAACCTTCCCTACCTCTTAAGGTGAACATTCTTTGACCAGCTAGACTTGGACACACAAGTATATGGAGGTTTCTCAACCAACTTGTTTCTCTACTCTCTTAGAACACAGAGTTATTTAAGTGGTTATTTGATAATTAAGGTACTTTAGGTTCCAAAAAAAGGTTCCACTTTGAATGTCTTCAACACTGTGTTGTAAGGATTCATCCAGAGCATGGGTTCCCAACCCTGGTCCTGCACATTTGAGTGTTTTCCCTACTCTAACATACTCATTTCAACTCAGGAAGAGTTGTGAATTAGTTAAATCAAGTGTGTTAGAGCAGGGAAAACACTAAAATATGCATGACATAATCCCTCTAGGACTAGGAGTAGGAACCTGTGCTCCAGAGGGTCAACTGTAGAAGGGGTTTTCTAAGAGATTACCATCTGCTACAGTCTAATGCTGATGAGGATTTTTTTTTTTTTTCATGGTTGTTGTAGTTGTAAAAGGATAGTGGGTGGATTATGTTTAAAGGCTTTTCTTGGTCTTAAACATCTGTATCCACCCACCAAGGATATTGTAACTTTTTCTAAGTACTCTGATATGTATATTAATGAGCATCCCATACAGAGTCTTATGATGATTCTCAGTCCTGCAGGTTTCCTGCTGTCCCTGTTTGATTTCCATGTACTGTATTTCCATAAGTGAAGTATAATCAGGATACTTGTATAGCAATTCTATTAATTCAGAACTAGGTACTGGTATCTTTCCTCACATGTGTGACTTTGTTTGTCCCTGTATCCCTGTAGATTCTGAACAAATATGAATCGTGGGTGTCCTTCCTGAGCAGCGTGCGCTACTGGATGGCCTTTAACATTGAGCGAGCATGCCAGTCCTACTTCGGCTGTGTGCAGTGTATCAGCGGCCCGTTGGGAATGTACAGGAACTCTCTTCTCCATGAGTTTCTGGAGGACTGGTACAATCAGACGTTCATGGGCAGCCATTGCAGCTTTGGTGATGACCGACATCTCACAAATCGAGTGCTAAGCCTTGGCTATGCTACTAAATACACAGCCCGCTCCAAGTGCCTGACTGAGACTCCTATCACATACCTGCGCTGGCTCAATCAGCAGACACGCTGGAGCAAGTCATACTTCCGAGAGTGGCTCTACAACTCGATGTGGTTCCACAAGCACCATCTGTGGATGACCTACGAGGCAGTTATAACTGGCTTCTTCCCTTTCTTTCTTATTGCCACGGCCATCCAGCTGTTCTACCATGGTCGCATCTGGAACATTCTTCTCTTCCTACTGATTGTACAGACTGTGGCACTCATCAAGTCTTCGTTTGCCGGCTTTTTGCGAGGCAACATCATCATGGTCTTCATGTCTTTCTACTCTGTGTTGTACATGTCCAGTCTTCTACCAGCAAAGATGTTCGCGATAGCCACGATAAACAAGTCCGGTTGGGGTACTTCAGGGAGGAAGACGGTAGTCACAAACTTCATTGGCCTCATCCCTATCTCAGTCTGGTTCACAATTCTATTTATCGGCATCCTGTATACCATTGTCCAAGAGACACGAAAACCTTTTCCAAATTCTGAGAAGATAGTCTTAATAATAGGTGCAATAGTGTATGCCAGCTACTGGGCTGTGTTTTTGACTTTGTACATGGTTCTTATAGCAAAGTGTGGCAAAAGGAAGAAAGATCAGCAGTATGACATGGTGCTTGATGTCTGATGTCTCTCACTGTGTTGTCCCTCCCATCTCAAAGTTTACATTGTGAGCAGAATGTTCTGCTATTGGTTCTCCATAGGTGACAAAAATGACTCCATCAAAGAGAGCTACTATTGCTGCTGTGACTTGATACCAAGGACATTTCTTTGAAATTAATAAGGAAATGCCAAAAACCCTAAACAAGTTTCAAATAGTTGATTTTAGACTTTTATACTTTTTATATCAAAAACCACCAACTAAACTTTCTTTTCCTTCTCGTCCATGAAACTGTTTATTTTCTATGCACTTTTATATATTTCTCTCTTTCATCAGACATAATGCTTGACAAAGAACTCAATGAACAAATACCTCAGTGGTTATGTTTGCATTGTGTGATTGGCTGGGATGCAGTCAAGGCTCATTCTTTTTAAATAATTTATTGTGTATTTTAAAAAATTTTTTTAAACCTTGTTTTTATATANNNGTAAAAAATTTTTTATTTTATTTTTTTTAAATGAAGGCCAAACAGAATGTGTTGGTCATGCTGTATTTTGTACTTGCATATTGTATTTCTTTTCCTTTTATATAGACAAGTTTATTTTTGCTTAGCCATGAAAGATTCTTTATTTTCTGTTAAAAATATGAGAAAATGCATTGTGCATTTAACTGTTTATTACAATGAATTGTGCATCCGACCAAAAAAAAATGTGAAGCTGGGTTTCGTGTTTTTGCATTGATCGCAATAAAATGCAATTCTAGAATCAAGTGATTTACAAGGAAGAAGACTAACCTGTGTTATTGAAAAGTATTACCTGACAAGAAAACCAGCATATTTATAAAAAATAATAATAATAATTTTTTTAACACTCTGTGGTTCATTGTTTTGTGCCTGATTTATTGTATTCATGTACATACATCTGGCATGTCAACTGTTACAAAGACTGATCAGCAATCCATCACATTTCAGACAAAGTATTTGCACACAGATAAACACACATGGATTTCTAAACATTTCCGAAATCTAATGCCATGACTCTACTTTGGGGTAGCACCATGACATTTTCTTCAATGTGATGTGTTTTTATTATTTATGATTTAAATGAGCCTATTGACAAGTATCTAATAATGCTGATGCTGATAAGAGACATTTGAATTCTAGATGTGATGTCAAATGAACTGAACTGTAAACTCAATTACAGACATGGTTATAAAACAATTTCTAAGCTCAAGAACAAGTAGATAAACTGAGAGCTGGAATTTAAAATTGACTATGAAAGTATTTTCTTATAATCTAATTATGCAAAATGTTATGTAGGCAGTATTATTATAAAGCACTTTTTGTGTTTGTGCCAAATTCTTTTACTATGCATACATAATGTTTTTTTTTTTTATTATTATTATTCTTTGGTTTCCTTTTTAAACATTTGTTTTAATTTTTGTTTTTCTAATAAAATAATTTGATGATGGTCAATCTGTTTATTTTATTTTATTTATTTTATTTTCTTTTATTATTTTTAGACTTACAGAATTTGACTTTATGGTTGAAGAAAGTAGGAGCTCTAGAAGAAATTATTATAATCTATTTGGCCAGCATGAGGGGGATTTCCTCTGCTGTTAGTCTGTGTATTACAAACAGCGATGAGGAGAAGAACAGAGAGCTTTATCTCGCACTGCATTATAAGAATTACCATGGTGAAGTTTGTTTACAATATACAAATAGGGTGGGGTTGGAGAAACCAAAACTTTGGTCAAGACCTCAACAATATCTAATGAATTAAATGTGATGGCATTTTCTTATAACGCAATGCTGTTAAATGCCTGATTCTGATTGGTCAGGAAGTGTTTTCTATAACAGCATGGCTCTGACAATAGCTCTGGTTGTATGGTTTATATTAATGTGCTCATTCTAATATGTTATTGTTACCATAGAAACAGCTTACACAGACTTGTACAGCAGCAACTCCACATAAGAGATTTAAACTGTGTGTAATTGTTGAAACGTTTTCGTGAGGTGTTTATATAGCATTTTTGGAAGGATTGTAACATGTCAGGACTTTGTAACAGTCAGAGGTAAAACTGTTCCTTTAAGTCTTCCAACATGGGGAAAGTCTTCCAGACAGATGGATTTATTATTTTATTTTATTTTTGGTTTAACTTCAAGAGACAAAAAAGTAGGAAGAAGTAATCGGAACTAATTTGCAAATGTTCCACAACATTAAATATATAAATATAAAACTATTAATTAATAAAAAGTATAACAACTCATTCTTTAATAAATAAAAAATGTTTTTAAACAACATTTGGCAAATTGCTGTGGTATGATAAGAACAAAACACGTCAGGATGTGCTATTATAGGGGAAAAATTACGGGTTTGATTGAGGGTTTGCTTCATTTCAGGTCTTATCACACCACTCTACTATCTGATTATTTCCTAATAGTTGTCCTGTCATGTTTTATTGCTTACATATCCGGTACCAGGTGTGAATTATTTACATTAGCCTCTAAAATTGGGTGATTCTTTCCAAGTATCCATGCATAAGCCCATATTTTTATTAATTATCTTTCTGAAAGAAACATGAAAGTTAAAAGAAAACTACCAAAATGTGTCCAGAAGTAGGACATGTAGCTGGGAGCTGCTACATTTAAGAAGCTCTCTAGTTCAGTATCCAGCAGACTCCCTTTCCCAGAACATTTATCATCTTGTCAAGCACACGATCTGCACACCGAGACCTTTACAAGCAGATCCAGGTAGAACAGGACTCAGAGTGGAAGTGGTCAGGGAAAGCAAAGCAAGAATTTCAATTTGCTTGTTCAATACCAGTCAGAAACAAAATGTGAACTCTGCTCTGTCTGATTTTCTCTCATCTGAATTCAAGAAGTCACACTAACTTCAGTGCAAAAACGTCTTAGCATATTTTATATAGTATA
>JAOUWY010000071.1:30197790-30210128 GCA_025728095.1 Prietella phreatophila
CACACACACACACACACACACACACACACACACACACACACACACACACACACACACACACACACAAACAAACACACTGCAAACTGCAAAACAAGTCATTTTTTGGCAGTATGAGATGTCTTTTATTCCCCCATCCACAAGTTTGCCCCAAAAATGTTGGGCTTGTCAAAGCTGAAGATTAGAAGCATTGTTTTTCTTTTCTGGGTCTCTGCAGCCTGCCACACTAGAAAGTCGCAGAGGTTCTAAAAAGTTTCTCAAAGATACGGTTACAACAATACTTTGAACACTTGTGTAACAATGATATTGTAAACAATGTGCATTGCTATTCTGACTCTATCACTCATTCATTGCCCCCCCCACATACACACTCATACTCAACTGAACACCATTCCACTATGCACATTTCTTTCTTAAACTGCTACTAAAACAACATAAACAAAATACTGTAATGACCACCTGCATTTTTGCTACTAATTAGTATGTTATGCTTACATTTAGAACATTTATAAGTATGTTTTACTATTTCTTTGCACCTTATTCCACACAAGATCTATGTACTGGTCGGCGCTGCACTTTCCTTTGCTTTGCCTTTTGTCCGATTTAGTAACGATTGTTCAGTCTTGCGCTGTTTGCACACATTTGCACATGTGCACTTTATGTAGTCCTGTGTATGCCATTGTCATCTTATTTAGTTCTGTGAAATCGCATGCACTATTTTTACTGACAGTGTACAATATATAGGAAGCAACCAGTGAATATGAAGCCATTTGCGATTTTGGGCCAACATGAAGATGGCGGATTTTGGATAAGGAATACCAAATATAGTTAAATATCAGTGACAAATAACAGTATTATTACGTTATTGTGGGTGAGTAAATTGAAACAAATCTGGAACATTAAACTGTATCATAATCCACCAGAATGGGGATGTTTGAAATGTGCTCACAGTTCAACCCACAACTCTTTTGGAGGAAATATTCCAGTATTTTATTTACTTTTATTTAAACTGAGACACAATCAAAATCAACACATGACAGGTTAAGATCATGTTTTCTCATTGACATTTTTAATGAAATTTGTTGAAGGTGCTATGACACGTGTTTGAACTTTCATACATTGGTCCTGCTAAGAACTAAATAGTTTCAGCACTGTCCCGACTGTGACTTTGCTTTGCTTTCCCACTACACTGGACTACACATAGATCAATGTTTGAATCCAACACTCTATTAATCTCATCCTCAAGGTACTAAGCCTCATTGTTTTTTATTACTTTTGCTATGTTCTGGCTTGAACCCCCCACTGCTGTTTAGACTATTCAATGGCTTATGAAATAGCAATATGTACCATATGAGAAGTTTCTAGAAAAACTTCTGTTTCGGAAAAAGAAAAATTTAAGTTCCTAAAACAATTTTTTTAAACTAGTGCCTGTTGTGTGAAGGGTCTTTACTGTGCAAGATGATGTAAAAGAAGTCTTGGGCAGGGAGAGTGCAGGCCCCCTTAAGTATTCCGCCTCTTACGTTTTAGTCTATTTCTAGACGAGTTTCATAGTAAACTCCTGCTGTGCTCCTGCAAGTGAGCCTGGAAAGCTGCAATATGACCTCGGTCTACATGTAAAACTCACAATGCTTTTCAGAGAGAAGGCATATCCTGCTCTGTCAGAGCTCAGGACTAAACACAGAAGATCTATAGGGCAAATCCCCCACCAGAGAGTCATTCATATTAACCTGAGACCCCCCACCCCCGTGATCCATGAAGTGTGAATGTGGTTACACATACATGGGCCGATGAAGGAAACATTTGAAATCGTCATACGATTAAGGTTAGGAGTCTGCATGGTCCCATAAAGACTCATGAACAACCTTTTCCTTTCAGCTGTATTAATACTGAACTCAGCTTCTAAGCATTAACTACCAGCCTCCGTCTAATAACTAAACATTAGCAGTAGAAACCATTATCTGCAATTCTTTGCAAGAACTTGCACTTTAGTGAATTTTCTGTCATACTACAATTATCTGTATCAGATGGTTATTTGCACATTATGGCAATCTGCACATCTGCATTTGTTGTAATCCACTGTGTGTATCATATTACATGCATCATGCTGTTTAACTCTACATGCATACTTTTATCTCAACTTACACCATAATTCCTATTTATTTCATTTAACTGTATTGCCATTTACATTACTGGTATGCAACATACTGGTTACCTTTACACTGTTATCTTAACATGCTGCACTTTAATCTTATTTATTTCACTGAACTTATTTGCTATTTCCACTACTGGCTGGATGCTAACTGCATTTCATTGCTTCTCAGAGTACTCATACTCAGACAATGACAATAAAGCTGAACCTAACCTAACCTAGATACTTCACACTAATATTCCATAATTTTTCCAAACCAAATCTGATTCTTGCATTGTAGCTCCAGTGTCATAATGTCACACTTTTTAAAAATGTGAATTTGTAAGACGATACAATGGTTTATGAAAAATATTTTCTGAGAATTTTAAGCACAGGTTCTCCATACATAATACTATTATATATTATTATTCAAACAACAAGCAAAATAATTTAATTATTTTATTTTATGAAACACACACTCTAAACTCACTCACACTCCAACTCTCTCTCTCTCTCTTTCTCTCTCTCTCTCTCTCTCAGTGAGTGCTTCTGCACAAGCTTGAGCAAAAAGTATGAAATGTGCATTTAATGTAGTCTGTTTGTTTGAACAATTCTGCTTGTCTGATAAATAAAAAATAGTCTTGAGTCATTGTTATGAGCAGTATTAACTTTGCTGAAACATAAAAACGAATGTATATATTTTCATAGTACTTTCATTTCTCATGCATTGTGTATTCACAAATGCAACTTCATTCTAAACCTAAATGAATTTTCAATATTTTTTTTATTTGCCTAACGATCCAGAGCCACATGTTATAAACATTGTCCAAGGATCTATGTGAGGAATAGAGCCAGATACAGTTCAGGAGGAAAACACACACAGCTCAGCTAGCTTGTGAGTAGAAATTCCTGCCAAACTGAGTTCTCATGACCAAAAGAAAATAAATATCTGCATAGTGCAGAGTGCTGGCTGACGTTTGCAAATTTGTCATATAACAGTTACCTTCATCAATGACTTTTAAGCCTTTCATGTTTAAAGAATGATTTGGTTACAATCCTTAAGATCAATGTGACTAATTCGTTCACTGTTTTCTACAAGCTCTTTACAATGCCTTGTTTAGACCCGTAACGAGCTAGACCTACTGTGCCAAGCAAAGACAAAGTAACGTCTTCTTCCATTCAGTGTGTAAGGCTGAGAATGCTACAAGCTTCTAATTTACAGCTGGGCTGAGATTACCCCATGAGACTTCTCTCTGGTCCGGATGCTACACAAGCACGGGGATTTCCTGCGTAGAGCTCAGGACATAACTGAGCCTTCATGCAGTGTGAAGAACAGCCGTCTGTTCCACCAGCTCCTCTGCCAGATTCATTCTATGCTCCTCACTCATATAATCCCACTGCTTGCCACATAGCGTGTGACATCGTACCTACATCCGACATGCATGCTACACTCCTCTTGCACAGATTTTGTGTGGGGATTAGTGTATCTGATTCAAAACACATGATTTAATGCACAATCCCAGGCGTTTGAGTATGACATTGGAGTTTTGCGTCATTTTGGCTAAACCAGAATTGGACACAAAATAGAAAAGACATATAGAAGGTTCGGTGCTAATCTAGCATGCACATAATGTGACAAAACAGATCTCTCCTGAAGTTAATATAATAGTACTAACATCCCACCCATATAATACTGCACTCGGACCTTATTGCAGATATTTAGTTTAAAGGCTGATTACAAAAGCATGTTGGTCTACAAATGTGGAGTTATCACAGAGTGCTTTTTCAGATGCTGTGCAGTAAAGTCTACTGGAAGACAGCAGCTCTTATGAGAGGCTCGTCTGCCGTCATTGTGGTCATTGCCTCATCAGTTTAAGGGCGTATGGGGATATGCAGCTGTACAACACTCTCTAGCCTCGCCTTGGTTCTCTACTTACGCAAATCATTCCTATTGCTTTCGCACTGCAGTACTGTTGGGGAAGAACAAAAAAAAGTCTTTAAGGATTGGTTACCCCTCCTTGAACGTGTGCGTAAGAGAGAGGGCCTCTTTCCTAGAAAACTGCTGAGGCATTATAGAACATTTTACAGGGAGTTTGAAAAGTGCATTTTGGCTTGGAAGCCATGGACGATATTAAAGCTTGAACTACTATTGAACTACAGGGTGTTAATCAGTGGATGTTTGTGGATGTCCACTTCTTGGTTGTTGTGCATCACTTCCAGTATTTTTGAATTTGTTCATATGTTTTGGCAACAGTGTTGCATGTGTGATGTGCTTGCCATGTTTTCAATTAAAGTCCATCGCAACCTTTCGACAGCTTCCCGATCCAGCCATGAGAATGATTTCTTGTTTTGTCAAAGGCACTCTTAAAGGCTATTTGAAAATAATATTTATAATATAAACTAAGTAAGACAAATTTTTGGAAGACATTTTGCTAAAAAGTAATCTATGTATGGAGACTTTTGGGACACAGTGTATAATGATTACATCTGAAGCATTATTCAAAATGTATGTATGTTCTGCACAGGTATAGGTTTAAAATATTCTATAGCAAATGCATGATAAGGTAAATTGACAATTCTCTGTAGTGTATGAGAATAACTATTTCACTTATGCTGAAAATCACTCATACTGATAATCAATCATACTAATAAACATTGCAGGCCAAAAACATTTATATTACAGACTGAATAAACAGAAAATGCCTAATGTTTGGGAAGGATTGAAGATTTCACAATATTGCCTGATTCTTTTCTATGACTCCAGATGGTCTTAATTGTTGGTGATTTTCATCGTCAGATTTTAATGAGTCACTGTGTGTTTTTGACTGTTGTCTTTGCATGATTTAAAATGCACTTCTTCTAGAATTGAACTGCTGACAGCTGTTCAGCTTATACTGTACACAAAAGCTGTACTTTGTAGCTGTATATACTTTAAATGAATCATGATCATCATGGCATCATGATTATAGGACTTGGATGATAAGTGCTAGATTCACATCAGGGCTTGTGTGTAGAATGACAAATTAGGTATACATTTGCACGTGCTCCTTTCTATATTACAAACTTTCAAGAGTTTTGCTTTGAGTATGTCTGCATATTCACAGAAAATGATGTAGTGACTCACAGCTTGCACTTCCAACCTTTTCTTTGCATTCTGTCACTTTTCAGAGTAACTTTGTAAGGATGGTTCATTTTCTAATTTTGTGAAGGGAAAAACTCAAGTCAGACTAAGAAGCCTAAAATGCCTCAAACAAAGAGGATGTGTGTAATAATCTGTTTTGGGGAAAGTGGTGGTATTTGTAAATCAAGAAAACCTTCCAGATTTCTCTAAAGAGAAAAATTACACTCCATGAAAAAAAAAGACATTATAATGTCAGTAGGTTCCAGGGTGACATTAAACATGTAATATAAAGACTGAGTAAACCGGTGTGATCATTTGTCACTTCCCACTTAATCTGAATCTGATGCCGGAAAATGCCAGTTTAACAGCTGTCCCAAATTTGCATTTTCTCCAATAGGCTACTCTAGAATCTGTAGGCCTAATTTGAATACTTGAGAATTACATTTTTGAAGTGTTCTTTCTACCCCTACCCTGCTTAAGGTTCACAATTCCTTCCACAAAATCACTCTGAGCCATTATGTGTAAGCTTTGCACAGCCTTTAAGCCAGGAAGTGGAGGTGAGCATCAGCTGAGAGAACAGGTTTTATTTGACTGAGGGATTCCTTTTACACACCAAACACTTGCTAGTGATTATTCTGCTTCACACAACACTCAAGCAGAGCTGGAACTTCAGCAGTTATGACCCATCTGGCCCTTTTCCACCCACAGACGGAAATCAATGCATGACTTTACTACCAAAAATGACCTCAAGCGGCTAAAGTCTGGACACAAACCGTCCTTTCATACTCAACGGTCTTGCGGCATGCGCCACTATGAAATGCAAAGCAAGTATGCAGTAAGGTGCAGCAATGATGTCACGGGGGTGGTGGTGGGGGGGTTATTTTGAGAGGCATAAGGACACAAGAGCTGCTCCATCTGTTGGTGGGAAATCAGGATGAGTGGGTGTTGGATGTTCGGTGTGGAGCCTGCAGACAGGCAGGTTGTTGTAGCATGCACACTGCATCTCTGTTGCAGAGGAAATTTTTGTGGGACAGCAGGAATGATGGAGCCAGTTGCCAGTGAGCCACTACACAGTCTGGTACATTGAGCTCCCACCCTCTGGTACACATACATTTTGTAATAGAGGACACATTGTTGATACTTGCCAAAGGGAGGGCATGTGATGGGTGCTGCCCTCTGATGGATGTTAAACTTCTAAAGTGCAAAAACCAGCAAACCAAGCCAGACAAAGTGGCAAACAGTTATATCCAACCTTCTGGTGCATACATCACAGTCAGCAGAGCTATGTCACACATCAACAAGGCATATTAACTTTTTCTTACTTAGGTAAGGGTTATTTAGGTTCAAACATCTGTCACATTAGTTTCTGTTGGTTTTTAATACTGATTCTGCTTATTTTACTGCCCTAAAATCATTTTGCTGTGTTCGTTCATAGAACACATCATGAAACTGGATAGTTTCATGGCTTCTTCTAGAAACATTCATCAAACATGTGATGTAAAGTCTCCACAGAGACCTAGGACCTTTATATGACCACCAAGAAACATCTGTGCTATTAAATATCTAGTCCTATCAGTTCTAATGAGAAGGAGGGACAGGAGAAACAGAAGGTCTGAGGTCATAACCCAGAGGTTATGAAAAGACTATCAAGCAAAATTATTTAACCTTAAGCCCTGTTCACACTGGAATGATTTTCGTAGAGCAAAAAACAGTCAGTTTAACACCTGTGGCTGCCAATGAGAATGTTCACATCCAGGCATAAAGCATGTGGCGTTAAAGCATCAAAATGTTTTTAACGTTGAGTGGTTTGTTGGTTTTTTGATGCGCCATGTCCAAAATTGACCGACCAATGAGAATTGTGCTTTTGTTCATGTGCCTTTAGCTGCTGAAGTTACATAAAACTATGACTTGATGGTGCTCAAGTACAAAACTGCCTTACCAACAAAGAAGCACCATTTTAGTAATAATAAATCCTTCTGCCTACACACATATACAAGGTCTCCTTTGAAAGCACCAGATTCAAATTTACACACTAAATACTAATTATAATTATAAATAATTACACACTAAATAAAGTGTTTTTATTATGTTGTGGCTATTTTTTGACGACACTGAAATGCAAGCATACATTCTAAGTGATCCATTTAATTATTTGTGTTGTCTTCTACACTAAATAGCATTGTTTGTTTCTTTGTCTCTTCCCTGCAAATGATAATCCGCTGAGTGATAGTCCATTGTATTTATTATACACCTGGCATATATAGGCATATGAGTATTGTTGACATCTTATACAAATAGCTAAGTGCCCCATTATTGCGTCACTGTATTATCATATTGACCACAAAAAAGATTATTCATAGTCAACACTTCATCAATTTGCCCCCCAAAACAATTAGATTAACAAAATAGAATAATCTGGGTCTTCCCATAAGTATGTGAATGCTTATGCTGTGACTTTAAATTAATTCAAATCATTACTTATTTAAAAAGAGTATACTGTTTAAAATGGGAACTTTAATGATTTAGTTTTAAAGAAGTATTTGTTGCAGTGGCCAAATCACTAAATACCTTTCAAAAAAGTGCATATGTGCTTTAACGAGCTTGCAAAAGGTGTAGGAACGGCTTAAAGAAGTAAGTCCTGTCTCTCGTCTTCTTCTCAGTGATAAGCGGATGTCAGAAATGGGAAGTTGTGCAGCACCACCTTGTGTATCGGGGTATTTCTTCTTTTTAATAAGTGCCATGTACTGTCAGGGAGTGAATTTACAGTTTTATTCAGCGCATCGCCTATGTTTAAGGCCTGGGTGTGAACACAAAACGTCAAAGTGTGAACAGACGCTTAGCTTACTTATACAAATATCCAAATTCTTTTATACTATACATTTTTCTTAATATTGCATTATATATATGAATTTTGATTCTGTTTAAATATTACTTAAATGAAAAAGTAAATGGATTGTCCATGAGTAAAAAGAAAAGGACAAAACCGTATGACTGAAATAATAAAAATATAAATGTAATCTTTGAATGTCCAACATTTATATGTTTGTGTATAAAATATGCAATATTGAAGATAAAAAATATTAGAAAATATTCTTTCTGAACATTTTCTGAAATTACACAATTTACGATTGTTGCATGACACAAGGAAGTTAATAACATCTTTCCCAAAACAGCACTAGTTTAAAAGAAAGAAAGACACACACAAAGGGGTTACTTTTTTGTGTGTAGAAAGTTGATAAAGATTATAGTCTAGAAAGCTACAGAAGTTTACATATATTACAGTAATGTTCACGTGATGTGGAGGTGATTTACATCTTGGATTTTCCTTAAATATAACAAAGAGCCATAAATTGACTGTCCATGCAGCACTATGCATGAACCATGCATTCATTAAAAGGAAAACATGAACAGCTCTTCTGTTCTGACCACACCAATAAGGACAGAGAAAGAGAAGTCTGGACACTCCTGACTGATATGAGACAGTGCTTGCTTTTCAGACAAGGATAGTAGCTCATATAAACTGGAAGTAAGAAAGTGGGAGAGATTTAATAACATCAATATTATTACTAAGTGCTTCTGAGTCATTATCATGATATGTTCGACAAGCTTGCTGGAAGAGCTGTACAGCTGCATAAGTCTGTAGCACTAACATTGAAATTATATGATTCCAGGTGAAATATATAGTATATAGTGTATGCAGCTGGATATATGCATGTGTGTGAGTCCACAATTCCATATGGTTTCATTAAAATGCGGAGTAAAAGTAATAGCACCCATGTGTACTCTAATAAATAATTTCTTTTCACAGGTCAAGGTGTGTGGTTCTTCTATAAATCACACATAAAGGGTTCAGTTTCAGAAAGGACTCACCTCTCCATTCAGCCCAAGCACAGTATAAAACATATTTACAGCGAAACCCTTATGTCTTCATGTTCAGCTGCATATAGTGTATTGTATTTGGTGCTGGTGTTTTCCTGGTTTGCACCCACTGTTTCTCATATTCTGGGATAGCCTCTGGATCCCCCCTGCAACCCTGTCCAGGATAAAGCAGTTCCTGAAGAAGAATGAATGAATCAGTTTTACAATGTTTTACTATGGATGTTGTAAAACTTCAAGATTTTTCTTATAACATACTCTTATTATCAGGGATGAAAAGCACTTGAGTAATTGTATTTTTTTTTTTATTATTTTGCCATTTTTATTCTATATTTTACATATTATTGAAATGGATGATGAACCGGGGGAGGGTGAGTGGAGGGGGGGACTTTTGATTTTTTTTTATTTTCATTTTACTATTTTTTTTCCCTCTTTTTTCTTCTCAATGAAATATTTGGGAGGGGGAAGGGAGGGAAGAAAAGGTGAATGAATCATATGAATAAGAATCAAATGAATAAGAATCACATGAACATGAACCACATGAAAATGAATCACATAATATTGCATGTAAATGAATTATATGCATGTACATGAAATGACACATGACAAAAATAAAAATGAAATGGAATACTTGTACTTTTTTATTCCTTATATTTTTATTTGGCCTCCAAAGTGCTTGTTTCAAATCTCAAAGATCTCTTCTTTTATCATCTAGCCAATGACTGTACGCTACTGATCAATAGAATGGGCTCCTGCATATTTTATTTACATTTCAGTTTAAAGCATCTGAAGAATCATGCCAATGGTAACTGGGAAAAAAGCATGTTGAGGTAAGTTTATTTATTTATTTATTTTTCACATTAACTGGATATATTTAACTCATTTAGCCTGTTGTCTTTGCTAATGCCGGGTTAGATTAGCATTGATTCCAGTGAATAACAAAATTGGCCGGGCAGCAAGTCAAATTGTAGTTAATGTATTGTAGTAAACATTAATTATGTTCAGATTGATTCATTAGCAAACTATGTAGTGTTAGTCAAGTATATGACCAGAAAACCTACAGAGATTGAAAGATTTTCCATACCACTTATCCCACACAGCATCATGGGAAGCCTGGAGCCTATCCCAGGGGACTTGGGGCACAAGGCAGGGGACACCCTGTACAGGCACTATCACATACACTACAGACAATTTGGAAATGACAACAACACTTGTCTTTAACTGGGTGAGGAAACTGGAGTACCTAGAGGAAACCCCTGAAGCAGAGGGAAAACATGCAAACTCCATGCACACAGGGCAGATGTGGGATTTGAACCCCCAACCCCAGAGGTGCAAGGCAAACCACTGCTGACACGCTGTGTATATTTTCACTTAATTATAATTTCTCAGTACTTTTTCCAATCCTTGATTATTATTTCTCTTACTTATTGCTTGTTGTAACTATAATGCACTGCTGTCACTCCCTAGATTCTTATTTAGGCTTATTTGCAACATTTTTATAACATTTAGTACACTTTTAATGTACTGTAAATGTTCTCCACTAGGAAAAATGAACAGCTTTTGGATAAGTTATATACATTTCACAACATGTAATTATTCCTTTTACTAGCCAAGAAGCTAAAACCTTGGCTGATGCGGTGTCCATATGCACCTCAGAAAAAAAAAGATGTTTGGGAATATCAGAACGAAATTTAATTGGTGTTGTCTGGAAGGTGTATCCACCCATTTAGTGGAAAGACATCAAAGAACTTTGACTAAAAAGCAAGACTGCGTACAGAAACCTTGCGCTTCACAGCAGTGGTACTCTTCCAGTGAGACTAAAGACGATGAGAGGAAAGAGTAGGTGTTACGAAAATAAATGCTGATTCCTGACATACTTTCTGTGTTGCAGTACTCCTTTCACTGACAGAGCCACTAATTCACAAAACCCATCACTCTGCATGTGTGTTCTCTAAAGGACCCTGCTCATTGTGGGCTCAGGGATCATTAGCGAACACCCACAGTGATGGGGTCAAAAGAGCATCAATATAGAGTGTGATCTGTGCAGCCATAATATAGACATGGGAGGAGAGAAGCGCTTTCATCCCTTGTGCAAGCTCAAACAATCTAAAGTATTTATCTGTGATTAGCAAATCTGGAAAGAGGAAGAAATGGACAGAGGCAAGAGAGAAACAAATGGGGGAGAGGATGGGAGAGATCTGAGGAGGAAAGAATGGGCGTTATAAATGAGAGTGCCAAAGAGAGGCAGACAGACAGAGAGGAGGGGATGGTTATTGTAGAGAAACAGCTGCTCTAGCTGAGCCCTGGCTCATGCTGCCTTATGAATTAGCAGAGAAAAGGGGGAGTATGAGAAAGCAGCCATCCAAACCGCCCTGCTGGATCGTCTCAGCCAGCACTCACCATGCTTACACATACTTGATTCTCTGATCTTGCTCTGACACACTTTCTTTGTGGTCCATTAGTGGGTCCACAGAGTGAGTCCTTTCTCATAGCCTTGGGAGGAGCTGAAGCCACTCTAATGACACACATACACACACTGGGTGGTCAAACAACAAACCCCTTTCTCACACCCTGCAATAGACAACCTCTTTGTATACACAGTAACATCTGTGGTTACTAGGTGATAATCTTTAAGTGCATGACTAAATTTGTTGTTGTTGTTGTTTTACAGATTCACAATCTCAAATTTGCATGCCATTTTGTCCATTTTCATCTTTCCTTCTGTATAAGCAGTACTGCAAGTTCTTGTTTGATAGGCTACATTTGTTGACACCAATTATTTCAGGCTGGTGTGTTCATTACTCTGTTATTTCCTTTCCTAACTTCACAAGCCTTGCAGAGGTTAAACAGAATGTGAATAGTTACAATGGGCATCTTTGTGGAGAGCAGCGAGGGCACACGTCTCATGAATTCCCCCTCCCTCTTCGTTTAGTCTGCTCTAGCCAAAGCAGGAGCTGGTGAGCTAATGGAAAAGTAAGAGTACGTATGTGAGTGTGTGTTGGTGTGTGCACCCTGATGCCTCTACACACTGATGTCCTACATATGTGCAGTCTGAGTCCCTAGGTCCCAAAGGTCAGTACGTGAGCTCATGCACACACAAAGTAATGTGTACCATTAGCCAGGGTGTAATTCATACAATGACATATGGGTGCGTTGAATTAGCTATCAAGGATGTTGAAGTGTAGGTATTTCCAAACATTCAAGTTGGCTCTTGGG
>JAOUWY010000071.1:30220359-30233132 GCA_025728095.1 Prietella phreatophila
TATTTTGAGGGGACAGCAAATTTACACTGTTACACAAGCTGTAAACTCACTACTTTACATTGTAGCAAAGTGTCATTCTTCAGTGTTGTCACATGAAAAGATATAATGAAATATTTACAAAAATGTGAGAGATGTACTCACTTTTGTGAGATACTGTATATATATATATATATATATATATATATCTTCTTTTTTTTTTCAAATGCATGGATTTGTTAGGTTTTCCTAAACTTACCAAGCCACAAGATGAATATTAATACCTTTATAGTCTTTCTTTCCTTTTTCTTTTCTTCCTTCCTCATCTTCCATGTAATGAATCATAAATCAAAACCATACAGTGCGGAAATGGTACTGGCTGAGCCCCAGCACCTAATTGACTTCCCCCTTAAATATACACTACAGGGAATGAAATAATGACATCTATACCCTCTACATTACAATAAAATACTGTTTGTCCAATAGGGAGCTGTCTGGGTTTCATCAATTTGCATTTTGTTGAAACAGATCACCCACCTCGTTGTTGCTAAATCTTCTCTTACCACTCATGCCACGCTTGTTTACAACTTGCAATCAAAACAGTTCTCCTAAAATCTACTGAAAATTCTGCGAACCCAACCATTTGTGTGGCTTTCACAAATAGAAACCACAAGTTTGCTTTACTTTGGACAGATGTTATCTTTGGACTGAGTCAGAGGCCTCCAGTATGTGATGTGGAAATGCTTTGGCACAGTGAATCTTATGCTGCTCAAAACACAAAATGTCAATTTTATGCGAAAGACTGATCATACTGGATAGGATTTTTCTGGAGAAATGCCATCAAATGAGGAGCTTTTAACATGTTTGAACATGTCTCAGGGAGGGGGAGTAGAGCAGCTCTCCCAGTTCTCACCATGACTCAGCTCACTGGAAATTATTAGGGATGGGAAAGTTTTGGAGCGGCACTTTTAGTCTGTTCAAAGATGCATGCAAATCAAAAGCACTGGCAGAACTGACTGTTCTTGTTGAGTATTCTTGTTCAAAATGTCCTCACGTCTGACACCAATAGAAATTCTTGTTAAAAGCTGTTATATAGACTGAGTGAATGTATGAAATTTACAACAGTGATTGAAAATGCAGAATAAACAACAGAATATTCAATACACACTGATTCACTTGAACTGGTAGTTTGTCTCTTACATAATAAAGTACCAAAGCTTTTAAACAATTATGTGAATGCCAAAGTTTGGATGTCCCAAAGCCCATTCTCATTTCCACACTGCCATGTAAAACATTTACTGTTAAACTGCTGAAGTTTATAAAAAAATAAATTAAAAAAAAGAAACCCAAGAAGCTTAATCATAAGTGACAGTTATATATACTCTTCTGTCTTGTATTATTTATTCATGCATTCATCTTCATTTGCTGCTTTATCTGCTGTATTCCCACCTCACACCCAGTAGATGGATAGGCTCTGGATCCACAGCAACCCTGATCAGGATAAAGTTTAGACGCCAGTCCAGGGAACCATGTACACACATTCACATTACTGTTGTAACAAAATTTGCCAACTGCTTGCAAGTGGTTTACTGTACTCCCTACTTCATAATATCATTATATGATCTTTATAATAATTTAATACTCCTTTTATTATTCTTATAACATTCTGTTTTCCTTCTGTATGTGTGTGCGTGGTGGCATAGGCCTCTGTGTGTCTGTGTGTGTCTCTTAGTTGACCGTCCACCTACGGTCTGAGGCCTGCCGCACTAATCAAATACATGTATGGTTTGCGCCTTGCTTATCTGTGTGTGTTGTGTCTTAGGTGAACGTCAGCCCAGTGAATTCTCAATAAGATTACATATTACTCATACTAGGTCTCCCTCATGTTTATTTCATGTATATTTTATACACAACATTACTCTTTAACACATAGTGGCAAATGAAAGTATCCATTCCACCTACTGGCATGTTTTTGTGAGGAAAACCACACTGACATAGAGGGAATATGTTCTGCACCACTGTGCTGTCCATTTATTATTTAATTTATAAATGAATTCTAAATTTCTCCAACATTTTCACCAACATGTTGCATCATATGCAACCTTCCCATTTACAACTGTAAAAATCTGTAATAGATATAAGGGGAAAAAACCATTACAAATCAAAACACTCCATAAAGAGTCTATGTTAATAAAAGGTCATTGGTAGCAACCAAACTGAAATTATTTACAGTTTTGTATTTGCCCTAGTTTGTGGTTCATGTGGCATTTTTTATGGGAGGCAGTGTTTAAAGAAATGTACTGTAATGCACTAATGTTGTGCTGATTATGACGTGTTTGAACAATAAACATTTTCCCAAGCCATGCCTATTTCACCAAAATGGGGGTCTACTTTTTTAAAAACATGTCTTAAAAAGACATGTTTTTTTCCATTTAAGACTACAATCAACATGAGAAATGTTTGCTGAAAGAGAACTTTCTGCCAGCAGACCTGCCTCATTCTCACATCACAACCGAATGCAACAGTCATTAATCAATTCTATAAACTTCAGCACTGCTGTTAGGAATTAGCATATGGGCAGAGGTTTGTATGATTGATTAACATCAGATGAAATGCACTGGCATCAACGCTGCATTAGTTCTTCGGTTCTCCCCCTTAGATGCTTTCCAGAACAATGAAGCAGCATGCGGTTAGATCTAAGTGCAGAATTTTATATAGAATAGCAGGTTAAAATCAAAACATGCCCTGCATGTGTGTGTGTGTGTGTGTGTGTGTGTATGCATGCCCAATTATGCATATGGCATGGCTGTGACACTTTTCATGATGTATTGCAGATGCCTAGCACAGAGCAATCAGACTCTGTATTATGGCCCACGTAGCAATAACTTCAAATGTTAACCCTGGACAACATGCTGTGTGCAGAAACCTGTATTTCAGCTGCAAATTAACTCTCACTGGGAGATGGGAAATAAAACAAAACTTCTCAATTTCCAATCTCAAACCACATCCAACAAAGTACAATCAACGTGTGTGTGTAATTTTTATATATACCCCTTACAGAATCTGCTAAATCTTAAAACTGTCAACAAAATAAAGCACACGATACATTAAGAGTCAGGAGGATGTAAACTTTTTAACAGGACGATAGGTGTAAATTGTTATTTTGTCTTCTGGGAGACAAATAACTATATTATTTAGCATCTGAATGGCGGTACTAAATGAAAAAAATAAGATCTTTAAACAAAATAATAATTTACAATTTGGTCATCCTGTGAAAAAGTTTACAATCCTCTGACTCTTAACGTATATCGTTTTACCTTCTTGAGCATCAGTAAATGTGTGTACCTTATGTAGTATTTGTGTACGCATCCCTCAGTTGTCCTCAGTGTGAAATGATGGATCTCAACATCAACATCTCAACATAGTCATTGTTGGAAAGGGGTCAAATACGCAGGATATGCAGGAAAAACAAAGAATGTGTAGGACCTGGAGAATTTTTCTGAAGAACAGTGGGCAGTTTATCTGCTCAGGACAAACAAGGGACTCATGAATAACTATCATAAAACATAAAAACAGTCGTTGATCATCCAGGTAATGACACACAGTGTTAAGAATCAATGGTATGTAAAGTTTTGAATGAGTTAAGTTTTATAAATTCAGCTATTATCTTGTCTTGTGGATGATATGTAAACAACTTTTGTGTGAAATAGCTTATTCAGGAAATAACTAAATAAAAAACAACATGGGATTTTTATGATCCCTCTTATTTTGTTAACAGTATTATGATTTACGAGATTCTGCAAGGGGTATGCAAACTTTTGGGCACAACTGTATATATTTATATATATCATAAAATGTAATCGGTACAATTAATTAAATCAACAGTTCCTGGATTGTGAGCTTAGAAGAGTTTAGAAAAGATCATTACTGTTCATGAGACATCACTTGCAAATTAATATAATGTAATACGGAAGGATTAGTGTTTGTTCTTGTACAAAAACTGACAACTGATCCAAAATGAAATATCTTTGTGGAAAAAAAGTGTGTGAACCTGTGTGTTTAATAACTGGCATGACTCCCAATAAGCAGCAATAACTTCACTGAAACGTTTCCTGTAACTTGTGCTCAATCCTGCACAATGGGTTGGGGGAGGTTTGGCCCATCCATCCCTACAAAACTGCTTAAGCTCAGTGATGTTGGCGAGATTCCTTGCATGAAATGCTCTTTTTAGGCCCTTCCACAACATTTCTATTGGATTCATTTCTGGACAAAATGTTATATTTCTTCTGCTTTAACCATTTCAGAGTTATTGTCTTGTTGCATGACTCACTTATGGTTAGGCTTCAGTTCACAGACAGATACTCTGATATTCTCCTGTAGAATTTGCTGGTACAGTCCAGAATTCATAGGTCCATCAGTAATGACAAGCTGTCTTGGACCTAAAGTAGAAAAAGCAGCCACAAATTGATACTGCCACTCACATGCTTCAATGCTGGGATGAGGTTCTTACACTGGAATGCAGCGTTGGGTATTTGTCAAACATATTCACTTTTCATTTAAACCAAAAAGTTCTATTGAGCAAACTTCAAATGGGTAGCAATGCTCTTTTTGGAGAGTAGTGGCTTCCTTTGTGCTACCCTGCCATGCACACCATACTTGTTCACTGTTTGCCTGATGGTGGGCTCATAAACATTGTCATTACTCAATGCAAAAGTGGCCTGTAGGTCCTTAGATGTTATCATGGGGTTTGTTTTGATTTCCTGTAATACTATTTGCTGTAGCCTTGGAGTGTACTTTGCTGGATGGCAACTCCTTGGAAGAGTAACAGGTTCTGAATTTTCCTCCATTTCTACAACATCTGCCTCACAGTACATTGGTGAACGCCAAACTCTAGAAATGGTTTGTAACCTTTTCCAAACTGGTGAGCATTGCGAACTCTTTTTTTTCTGAGGACCTCAGGAATCTATTTTGATCAAGGCATGGCACACTAACCTAAACCTGTGTAGTGATAGAGAAGACCCAGGTTTATGCTCTTGCCTGCTAAAGTCATGCCTGATTAATCATCCATTGATTGAAACACTTATCTTCAATTACCCCTTTAAATGAAGCCATACTAATAGAGGCTCACATACTTTCCCCAACAAAATATATTTAATGTTGGATAATTCTGCTCAATAAATAAATGTAAAAACTAGAATGCATTTCGGGTCATTTATTTAACTGTGGGCTATTTATCAAGTTTTAGAACATAGCTGAAAATCTGATCACATTTCAGGTAAAAAAAATAAAAATATGCAGAAATACAAAACAATGGTAAAGAGCACTGTAAACTTTCTAGTGGCATAGTATCTAAAACAGATAGAGAAAAGCAACAAAGTTCAGTGAAAATGTTCATATCAATATTCAAACTAAAGAGGCTATATTCAAATGCTTATTCTATACGTATAAACCAAAAGAATGCGAAATGTACTGTATGTGACTAGTTAAAATAATTACACTGCATTTGTTTGACACTTGGCATGTCAGAGCTATCAGGAGCACACACTAGATGGCACTAAAACTCTTGTGTTTGTTCACTTTGTCAAACGTTACATCACGTGAAAGTAATTTGTGACTATATTTTAGTCAGCATGTTAGTTTTTTTAAATAGCAATGTGAAACGCTTACACAGTTATACAGTTGACACATATACATTTTGTAATTACTATAAACTTATATTTTCCAGCCGTGATGGTTGCAGGAAAGTGTCACACCCATAGGGACATATATAAAGCCACTGACAAAGTGTCATGTCCGTGTAGTTAAACCAGCAAAGGATGCGTAAAGCTTGTTTTGTTTATTTAAAACTACAAGTATGCATCCTCAGGTTTCTCAATTCCAAACCATGCACTAAAATTAAAGCGTTAAGCAAATAATTGTTAAGGTTCATTGTGTTTTAAAGTGGTGATGGGGGGGGGGATCTATTAGCAATAACATTGTTCTTAGATAAGCCACCAAAACAAACTATTATATTACAATTTACTCATCCAAGTCACCTACAGCAGCAAACATGTGAAGCAGAAGACTACAAGTCAATTTCATGCCTAAAAGTATCCCGTCACTTAAGTTTAAACACACTAGTTTAGCACACTAGTTGCTGGAGCTTTTGCAGTTCTAATGGAATCCCTGGCTACGGCTTAAACGAGATCTGTCAAGTTATCAGTGAAGAAACGCACGTGCGCTTAGTTTACACACTATACGATATATGGGATTTACTCACTTTACAGGTTCATGCTTTAAAGTGATTGGAACGGTTTTCATTCGTTTTTACTTTTATTTCACAGCTCCGAGAGCCACAGGGTGTAGACTAAAGTGTCAACCCTGACATTCAGTTTCATATCCTGTCTTAAGTTAACTTGCGTTCCTGTGGCTGTAGAAAAAAAAACAATTGATGAAGGAATCTCACATTCCCAGCTCACACTCCTCCTCTAACGCTATTAATGATTTATATACATACACCACACGCCACAAAGTGTAACAACAAACAAAAACACAGCCGCACAAGTGCCATAACTCGGTTCGTTCATGTTTCCGAATCGACTCACTCGACTCCCATGAGAGTCGTATACAAAGAACCGACTCCGTTGTGAATCATCCGTCACTGCAGGGGGAAAAAAATTTTCATTCAAGTTACCGCATTCATGTGTTTACATTTCCGGAGAGGGACCCATACGTGCCTCGCGCGCTCCCACAGCTCGCTCAGACCCATAGGACACATCCCATAAAAAAAAGAAAAAGAAAAAGAAAAGAAAACGCTGCTCCACCCAACACGGATATGGTGTGTGTGTCGGAGTGGAGAAACTCTCCAGCAAGTATGCACCAGAGGCGCGCTGGAACTTTCCGAACGCGCTCGTGAGTTTGGTGCGAGGACAAAGTCCCGCGTGCGTGAAAACTCCAACAGCGACGTGGTTTTTATCATCAGATATGCTCCAAAGATGGCGGTAGTGTCGGCGGCTTCCGGCATGCGCGTGCAGAAAAGTGGATTTTTGGAAGTGCTGGTGCGGGAGCGATGGCACCGGGTGCTGGCCGAGCTGAGTGACGACGCGCTCGCGCTTAGCTGCGAGGACGCGGCCGGAAGCGGCGACATGAACGGCGTAACTGACTGCTCGCGTGCGAGTCCTGACAGTCCCGAGACCGGTGCGAGGACTGCTGGGACAGATTCGCCCGAGCGCGTGCCTGAGGCTATCGCCAACAGGAAGCGGTGCGTAAAGGTCGTAAAGCAGGACGTGGGCGGCCTGGGCATCAGCATCAAAGGAGGGAAGGAGAACAAGATGCCGATTCTCATCAGCAAGATCTTCAAAGGGCTAGCCGCCGACCAGACGCACGCGCTTTACGTGGGAGACGCGATCCTGTCGGTGAACGGCGTGAACCTGCGCGACGCCACGCACGATGAGGCTGTGCAGAGCTTAAAGAGAGCCGGCCGTGTGGTCACACTGGAAGGTAGGAGGGACACTCGGGGGAGTTGAACTTTATTTCTGATGAACTCAGTCGTCTGGGCTGTTTCTAGGGCTGCAATATGGAGCACTTATTACCTCTATATTTATTAGGCTGCATAACGGTGTGACGTGACGGATAATGTATTCAGAACAATGCTGAAAAGCTGATGGGAATAGTTAAGGATTGTTCTATATTGTTCGCACCTTAAACTTATTTTTGGGGGGGGGTGCTGAATGCTGCATCCGATCACCCACACCAGCACTGCTGTGGAATACTATTTATTTTAGACCTGCTTTATTCATACACCAACCTGTGCAATATCACAATAAATAAATAATGAATGAGATCTTGTGCAGCCATATCCCAAGAAGCCATGTTAGTTTTTGTTTGCACGAATTGGATAGTCTCACAAGTGCTGTAGCACAGAGGTGTGTCCACAGGAATCCTCATTTGTTCCAGTTACTAACAGCTGAGCCAGGTACAACTACGCCTGTCCTGCAGCCCTTTATTTCACGGCTCATGTGCGTTTCAAGTAAAACAGGAGTGGGAGCTCTGTGGGAAATGTATTGGAGCTTTAATGTTATGCGGCTCATCCAGCATTTTTGGAACGACCCTTGTGACGTTGCAGGTGAACTGACGCCTCAGTTGTGTGTGTGTGTGTGTGTGTGTGTGTGTGTGTGTGTGTGTGTGGAATTACGGTTGACGTGCCAGGAGCATTGGGTGAATGAACGCTGGGGCACTTGGTTGGAGCTCATTTAAATGAGATTTTGCAATTGAGAACATTTAAAGGAACTGATTTGTGTTTTGCTTCGATTATAGAGGATTCAGGTTCTCCTTTTAGCCACGACATTCAACAACACGTGCAGGATAAAAATATCTTGCACGAAAAGGGGTAATTCGATTGTATTAGATTAGACGCAATTTAGATGATCTTGTTTGCACTCTATTCACAGTGAAGTGAGATGATGTGTATCTCTTGCTACTCTGTGGGTTTTAGAGAGGAGTGGATTTGGATTGTAAAACAGTGTAATAAGATCTCCTTATTTGACTTTTTTAAAAGCCATGTTAAAGCTATCGAACTTTCAGAAATATTGTCCTACTTTTATTTATTTATTTATTTTTACTGGCACGCTTCAGCGTTCAGTGTGAACGGCATGCAGAAACCATGTGTTAATCATTTCCACACTGTCAGTCATTCTTCCATATTGTTACGTGTTGACTGCTCTTGGCCTTGAGCTCTGTAACGGTGTGTAGAAAACAGCGTTGTTCTGCACCTGGTCTTTCCCTTGTGGTTCAGTGAAAACAGATGTGTCCTGCTCATTGTTTAGTCACAATATGATGACCAGATGCATTGACTGTGTGTTTCTGTCTGGTCCTGAGTGATTCATCAGGGAGCATGCTGTTGAGAAAGCATACTTCAGGGAACATACACACATGACCTGAAGATTAATCTTCCCTTTTTTTCTTTTCTTTTTTGGAATTTGCTTAGTTGCCATGGTGATCAGAACAGATTTACTTTCATATTCGACTTATTCGGATATACGTGTTCAAACGCACACTGCATGTAAGGATAGGCATGTGTATGTGTATGACCATGTCTAGAACAGATAAGAATTTTAAATGCAGCCTATGTGCTTGTTTGTTGATGCTTAAGCTTGAAAGAAAATTTCTGATTTCTCTGCTTGTGTAAATGAAACTGAATACTTAAGTTTGAGCCCTATTTCACAATCTGTGTCCCACCTCAAAACAAAAGATGGACATGTAGAAGAGAGATCGGGAATTAAAAAAAAAAAAGGCGTGTATCTTTTATACCGCCAAATCCGTTCAAACCCACAATGGAGGCCCGGTACTAATTTTAACACACAATTTGCTTTTCACTTTCATAAAGCTCTGTGGACTCTCATAAGTAAGTAAAAGCTCTGGTTATGAAGGCAACCTGTACAAGGACTGCTAGCTTGTGTGACCCATGGTCAAAGCGCACCATGGTAAGCATGTTTTAATGCACTTGAATACAATTAAATCGGTTTGTAAAGACAATTTCCTCTACGTTAAGATGGTAAAGATTAAATAGAATGCTTCCTGATTGAATAAATGCATAAATGGCAACTGCCTACTAGGAAATGTAAATGAAGTGCATAATGTCGGTTGATTGAGCTAGGCATTTTTAGGTAGATGTCAATCATTTTTATGGATGGAGGAACGTTTTGGCAAGATGGTATAGATGCTGGAATGAGTTTTAATCTAGAGATGTTAGTTTTAGTCTTTGTATTTAGTTGTAGTTTGCTTTGTTAAAAGTGGCCTAAAGCTCTCAATTAAAAATGAGTGTTCAGTGTTCTTAAAAATATATATTTAATTATTAATAAATTGACTATAAAGAATATATATTTTTACAATTTAAGAGTAATAAAATACACGGTAACTGAACTTCATTGAGTGTTATCATGTATATAAAATGTTTGTGTAAGAAATAAGTCTGTAACCGCAGCTTTCATCTACTTCTAACTTCACAGTTTCCTTAGGGTGGTTGCTCGCAGTGGAAGCGTGACACCGTGAACTTGTATACATAAAAAGCTTTACAGTCCAAATGACAAAGCAAACCAAATCAAACTATAATAATAATAATAATAATAATAATAATAATAACTATATACAACGAGTTTCAAAATAAAACATAATTCCACTATGACTATGGTGAATACAGCCAAAAGCCTGTTGTTCAAATTAGATATGTAATGTTACGCAAATTATACCCTGGCATTTATTATATTTCTAGAAAATAACATTTTCTTATCAAATCAAACACCAAATATCAGCTAATTAATAAATAAGATGAACTTGCATAAAATTATAAATATTAAAACTACACCGTATCCTTATATGGCTCTAACACAGCCTTAGAAAATGCCCTTTTTAATAGAAAAATGTTACTCGTTATGGTCCATTGTCATATGTAAGGGCAAATGTTATATGATTACAAGCAAAGTGACAAGTCGATCTTGTGGATGCAGAAGAACTACAAAAACATCAGTTGCTGACATTTTTTCCATAGTGTGCTCCATAGAAGGATAATTGTACCCAAAGGATCTGGTTGTTTAAACGAGAGAATTGTTTTCTGTTAGCAATGTTTGCACATTGATTTTGGGGTTTTTTTTTTTTTTTTACCCCACCCAAAAGTCAGTCTCTCTCTCTCTCTCTCTCTCTCTATTATTTTTGTACCATATACACTGGCCCACTCTTGCTGATTTGTACTCTGCATCCAAAGAGACTATATGTCAAATTAGCGTTTTCCATTCAGAGCTCTGATGAGCGCCTTTTCTTCCTGCGCAGACAAAGCCTGCCATTCTCCACAAATCAAATCAACTGTAATGACTAGGACCAGTAACGAACAGAACATAAAGTGCTGGTTATAAACCGTGTACACAGTGCTCGTTTATTGTCTAATAAATAATTATACTGAAGTTAATAGAACCACAGTTGAGGAATTCTTTCAGGAAAATAGAATAATTTGGGCATGTCGATAGTTTTCGGGCAGGAATACGCTTGTGTTTAAGTAAACATTCATTTCTGACATGGTGTATAAACATTCCACAGACACTGGAACAATGAAATAGGAATGTATGCTGAAATTCCTGGCACACGTTCTGTAATAATAGTAGTGATAATGTATGACGCACTGGCAACAACTACAGCTTGATAAAGCTGGAGGATACGTCAGCTTGGATTTCATCCGGTCTGTATGTGATTGCCAGCAAAATATTTTGTGTGCATGTCAGAGCTGTTTTGCTGTTAGATGATGGGTGTCAATCATCTGCAAATGGACAGTGAAGGATCAAGTAAATTGCAAAAGGCAAAGTCAGGACTACAGAGAGGAGACTTGGAGTTGAAAGAGAATGAGGATTGGCTTTTTATGGTGGTGTGACTTTTTCAAAGCATACATAAATTCTGGATAAGCAACATAACTGAATGGTGACAACAATGAACTTTTTAATGCTTAACCATTAGTGAGTTTACAAGGCTATAAATACATCATTTTGATGTGGTTGTGTTTTGCTTCATAGTGGCACTTTAGGTTACCACTTTAGACTAGCACCATTAACTCCGAACAGATGAGGCATCTGTTTTGAACTTGAGGCACAGTCACACGCTTCTCTGTTCAGTCATCATTAAACATCCTGTTTTTCGCACGTTACTTCACTAATCGGGGTGATTAAAATAAATGTCTGAAAATTCACTTTCTTGGTGAGCTGATCTCGGGTAAATGATTTACATACTGTACTGCTTGTGATTGGCTGCTACAGAAGCCACGACGGGAAAAAAAGAAAAAACTTTATTCGCTGAATTATAGCCACTTTTATACATTGATCAGCTCTGTCGCTGTAATTTTCAAGTGCTTGGTTTGATCTGCTGCGATGCTTTGCTGTGTCTGTATCTAAGCGGAGGTCTGCCAGTCGACGACCCTTGCTCTTTCTTCTACTTTCCAACAGACAGTGCAGGATACAACAGATAAATAAATAACAGGTGAACTACTGTTAGAATTGTTGACAAAGACAGCATGAAACAATAACTGGTTTCTTTTCAAAGTTAAAGACTAAATTTGCTTACTGAAAGCACATTGACGTTGAAAAATGGAATCCTGTCCTAAAGGATAAATTTTATTGGTTTATATCTGAATGTTGTACAAGGCAAGTGCGGTTTAACATTTATTTTATTGTCACAGTGTGACAAGTGATACAGTGGTGACAAAACTGTGAATGAGGCTTCACAATTCACATTCATATTTACTCTACCCACCTAAAAACCCAGAAATCATACATCTATAGTGCTCACACTGGCATTGATGGATGCAGGCAGAGAAATGTCATATTCTGTAAAACCTCAGCCTCTGTTGCTGAAGCTATTAAGCTTTCTTGCAGTTGTTGGTTCATAGCAATTTTATTCAAAGTACCAGGATTCTGTATGTTGTTTAAGAAAAAAAAAGGCAACATGCTTCCTCTTGATTTTCCATTATGCTGATGCTGTAATGCAATGGCTTTATCTGTATTTGGATTTAAACCCAAAGTAGCCATGGCCTAAACCAGAAGACTTCTGGCTCACGACAGTTCCTCATCCTCTTATCACTCATGAGATATGCACAGGAGTGTCTTTAATCACGCTCGCATAGTTGGTAATCTTTTCGTTTGTAATTCCCGATGATATTTTAGAACGAATTCGGTTGGTCCTGTTTTCCAAAATACCCTGTCCAGGGTGTACCCTGCCTTGTGCCCGATACTTCCTGGGATAGGCTCCAGGTTCCCCGCGACCCTGAAAAGGAGTAAGCGGTA
>JAOUWY010000071.1:30253641-30266489 GCA_025728095.1 Prietella phreatophila
CTTAAAGCGTTCGTAAAAAATTAAACAAAAACACCCAAAACTGTATACGGTCCCATAACGAAGACCAACTGTATGTTCATACGTGAAATTTTGGAGTGACGTCGAACATCGTGGCTCGGTGACATAATGACGCGGGCTCTTAATCTAATTATGATCTATGACATGTAAAATGGGAACATGACCGGAGTATCCCAAAACACGACTCATGTAAACACCTTAATCACATTAATTATTGACCTTAATCTAAGTAAGGTAATAGATTATTGCTGTCCATGTAAACGTAGTCAGTGTGTGCTCCAAGATGCTTTTCTGCTCACCATGTTCCCAAGAATACTTAATTGAGTTAATGTAGACTTCTGGTCAGCCCAAACCTCTCTGGGTATATGTTAAGCTTGTCATATTGTGGTAACATTATATTTGGCCATGATGCTGTTTCAGCTGATTTATCCATGGTCCAAGCTGATATTCCCAGCTCAGTAACCTATTTTGAATGATGTTAGCTGTTGTGCAAGACTTAATTCTATTTGCCACTTTTCTGTTCATCTGATTATGGTATTTATTCTGTGACCTAATATAAGCCCCGATCCAGTCAAAGTAATGACCTAGTATGAAGTTTGGAAGTTATTTTACCAATATTATTTAATTGTAAAGATGTCTTTCTGTCTTGTTTGTTTCCTTGAAGAGGAAACATACTGAACAAATTGCAAAAGGATAGTCATGTGAGTACACCAAAGTACACCTTATGGAAATTGTTGGCTTTTTGGACATATCTAGACAAGCAAACATTTGATCATCTGTGAAACAGTGCCTATTAATGAAGTTTATATACTTCAACAAAACCACAAGGAAAATTAGCTTTTTCAATAATTTCTCCAACAGAAATATCTATACATGTTATATTCTTTTGTGGAAAAAGTAAGTACACCCTTGGCGTAGTATTGCCCCATTTAGCAGAAATAACTTCTTGTAGGCATATTGCGTAATTGTCCAGCAGGTTTGCTGGAATTTTTGACCACTCTTCCATGCAATGTTCTTTCAGTTTGAAGATGTTTGAGGGTTTTCTTGCATGCGCTACCCGTTTCAAATCCCCCACAACATTTCGATGAGATTCATAATCTTCAATTTCGTCTTTTTGAGTCAGTCCTTGGTGGCTTTGCTAGTGTACTTAGGATCATTATCCTGTTGAAAAGTCCACTTTCAGTTCAACTTCAACTTTCAGACAGATAGCCTCACATTATCTTCAAGCACTCTTTGATATGATGCAGAATTCATAGTTAAATCAATGAATGCAAGCTGTCCATACCTAATACCAAAGCAACTCCAAACCATTACATTTCCACCACCGTGCTTCACAGTTGGTATGAGGTGCTTCTTCTGAAAAGATGTTTTTCGTCTGCACCAAACATGTCTGCTGTTATTGTGGCCAAACAACTCTCTTAGATTTGTCTGTCCAAAGTACATTATTCCAAAAGGTACGGTCTTTGCCTATATGCTCATTGGCAAACTGTAGTCTTGCAAAGGCTCGCCTCCCATGCAGGTCACATTTGTGCAAGCTCTTTCTGATTATAGAAGCATGTAGTTTGATGCCAACAGGTGCAAGACGTACAAGCAGATCCTGTGGTGAATTTTGGGTTGTTGAAGACTTATTTTACTGTGCCGGCCAGTCCTGGACAGTTGTTTGAAATCTACACTATTTGGACATGATTTTCCTTACAGTGGAATGATTTATTTCAAATAATTTGGAGATCTTTTTTAAATACCTTGCCAGACTCCTGGGCATCCAAAACCTATTTTCTGAAGGCCTTACAGAACTCTTTAGATCTTGGTGTGATGATATCACACACCTCAATATCAAAGAGAACACTAGATACTAGATATGAGACAAGTATAAATAAGACAGGTTCTACCTGCACTGTCTAAGCAGGTTGTAATCACTGGCACACAATCTTGCACACCTGATTCTAATTTTATGGATTTCAATGTGTGATAAATGTGATTTCTTATTTTCCATGTGACTGATCTGTTTTTTGTTACTTTAAATTGTACAAATTACTACAAACTGTCAATTGTGTATCATCTGATGGTGTATCACCTTTATTAAGAGGCACTCTTTCAAAGAGAATCAAATGTTTGCTTGTCCAAATATGTATTTTTAAAAAAGCCAACAATTTCCATGGGGTGTACTTGTTTTTTCACATGACTATATTATAATAGATTTATTGTGTAACTTTCATGCACCATAGCCTAAATGATGTGGGAGTGTGTTTGTTGTAGAGGGAATTGAGAAAAATATTAATATGACACTAATCCTCCATAAGTACTCCTACCCCATTATAAGTGTCAGTAAAAAAAAAAAAAAATCACGCCATCAACATGAGCTTGACACAGAAAAGTCATTCAGACTATAGAACACAAGAAACGTCTAGGGCCATAAATTCCTGGCATTACTGCAAAGCCGGTTGTTGTAAAGACCCACTCTGGCTGGATGAAGGAGATTCCTTTGCTGTGGCTGTGGATCAACGGAGTCTCTTTGTATGTGAATAAAAGCAATAGTGTGTGAATCCACTGTGTGGGAAAGCCTCAGTCAGTCTTTTAGGTCAGGAGTAAGGTTACAGCATTGTTAAGTAGAAAGAGATGAATGAGAGTGAGAAGGGAGAACATGATCCTCCCTTGTCTTTTCAAAAGTTTCTTTTTTCCATCATCAGCACAAGATAACGGAGAGGCATTTTTGATTTATTACAAATAGATTTCTATGCCAAGTGTATGTAGTAAATAACTCAGCTGGGGGAAACCAGCAGCATATTTAGAAATGTTACTGAATGCAAAGAGCAATCATACTTTAATAGTTTATAAAAACCAATCCAGAGAACATTTTCCCTTCATTTTATTTAGTCTTGGATGTTTTAGAAAGAGCAGATTACCTTGTTGTAAAAATATCATAGCACATTTTAAAGTAGCATTTTCTCTGCCTTTATTATAATATCCAAAACACAAGATAAATGATTTGGAAATATTATACAAGCACTGCTACTAGTCGATCACTGAGCGAGAGCTTTAATGTGATATGTAATACACTTCCCTCCCATTGGCATTAGGTCTAATCTCAGTAGTCCACACTCCTAGAGAAGGAATGTTAAGCTTTATAAGGCAAAGGAATGTACACCTGGAGTTGGTTGAAGTTACCTTAAAAAGCGTGAAATTAAAAAAAAAAAGAAAAAATTCTTAGGCCTTTTTCTTTACGTATTTAACTGTACAATCTTAAGTAGAGTCTAATATACATGGTATCCCAAAAGTCTCCATATATGGCGGACTATGTTGGCCAGCAGCACATCGGTTGTGTCTTCGTCAGTTTTGTCAATTTGTTAAGTTTGGCAGCAGTGTCGTGTGTGTGTGATGTGCTCGCCATGTTTCCTGTTAAAGTCCATCACAACCTTGTGACAGTTTCCTGCTGGTAAAGGTTTGTTAATTTCCCCAATGTATGGAGACTTTTGGGACACCCTGTATTTTCAATAGTAAGATGTAGTTAATGATTCGATTGTGTAAAATTTTGATATTTTCGATTTTAAATAGGCCCATGCTTATGACATTGCATTCTGGCTGGCTGAAGATGGGCATCAAATTATAGATAACAAAATCAGTAGGTTATAGGTGTTCTAAGTCCCTCGGCTGCAAGACAACCCACACAAGGAAGTTGGCTGGAAATCTGACCAACAAGCATCATGCCCTCAAATTGGCAGGCTAAACGTTGCATAGAGAGTTGAATTCAGGCTTCTAATTAACTGCTTTTGCTGTGTAGTGACTCATGACGTTTGAGACACTGAATTCATTTCTTTGTTTCTTGCCATTACAAATGAATTGTCTAAATTTCTACAAAGCCTGAGTCTGTAACTCTGTAAGTCTATGCTGTTCAATGCCTTTACTCAACACTCTTTGGACACTGCTGTTGGTTCTGAGGATTAGTCACAGCTCAACCAGCAGAAGATATTTCTCTTGCATCGCCCCTAAATGCTAGAATAATGTTACAGAGCACATCAGGAATGGTAGCGCAGTAATATTTTTAAAATCCAGATTGAAACTAAGCCTATTAGCTTAGTCTTGGGACATTTTGTTAAATATACTGTTCATGGTTTGTATTCTCATTGATGTATAGTACACTAATTTGTGACTTACATGATTCATGTACTGTAAATAAATTCTAAAATTGTTCTTCACACTGTACTGGAACAGTTTTTTAAAAAAAATTTTAACTACATATTTACAGGTAATATAAAATATTACATTTTAACACTATTAAAAGAATAGTAATAAAATAAAATCTAATAGTCCAATCTAATAGTAATACACTTACTTTTTTCCCCTGTCTATTTCTGGTCCATTTACCACTTACAGCATTTCTCTTCCCAATTTTGTTCTTATTAATGCAAGGATATCTGATTCAGTTTACACCTTAAGGTTTCTTGCGTAGTCAATATCAGCCTTCGTTTTCACAGTGCCTATATTTAGTCACCGCTTGATTTCAGTTTGCTTCATTTAGCCTACGTGTGGTTTGACCCTTCAGTCCGGTGTAGTCACTTTGTTTAGGGACTCCAAGTATGTACGACGATGTGAGATGAGTTGAGGTTGAAATAGTGAAAGCGGGGGTTAAGCTGCTCATCTGTGTGTGTGTGTGTGTGTGTGTGTGTGTGTGTGTGTGTGTGTGTGTGTGCGCACGCGCGCGTGCACTTTATGCTCTCTAATTGTTCCTGTTGTGGTATCTAAAACCTGTTCATGGCCTTCCATCTCACAAATGCTCACATGCATTTTACAGCTAGTGTATGGAATTCTGATTTCCTTGATGCATAGCAAAATGAAGTGGTTAAGCAGTTAGCTTACTAGTGTATAAAGCTAATAATTCTAGGACTTCAAAATGTATTTGACGAACATTATAGAAAGAGGCAACTGAAGCAGGGGGACAGTTACGAGACATATTACGGGATGGATTGGGTATTAACCAGAGCAAAGTTACTCAATGTTGTTGCACAATTCACACAGTGTATGTAGTTTTTGCGATTCAGACTTTTTTTTGTTTTGCTTTTAGTAGCTTCAGCAAATCTGTTTAACATACATGAAGGAGATTCCCAAGTGCATTGTGGTGTTAGTCATTAACTACAGTTGCATGCAAAGTTTGCATCTTTCTCTGTTTTGAATGAAAAAGAAAACTTTACATCTATTACAAATCTGAATAAAAGGTTTGAGGCGGTTTATTATTCTCTACAGAATTTGAATGTATATAAATCACTTTCGAAAGGGGACATCCCCTTTAATATCTTAACAATATTTCACTATGTTTGTATTTGCGATGGTGTGTAATTGTTAAATATTTCTTATTGCTATAAATGCACCTTGTTTGCATTTTGTGATGAGGTTAACTTTTGTACATTTCTGAAAAGAAAAAAAAAAAAGCCTGTCCTCATCCCTCCCTTTATATAACCTTATAGAGGCTAAAAATCCTAACTCCTATATGTAGGACTTATTTCTAATGTTTGCGATATGAAAACCTGAACAAAATGTCTTTCAGAGACACTATGTTGAGCTTTACATGATAAAGCACCTGGGAAACATACCTCTGTGTGTATTTCTGTTCAGGACTCATCTATGATGAAGCCTCTCTCCTTGTTTCAGGTTGCATGTATAAGGGTCAGGACTGCAGGCTGGTCATTCACTATGAGCTGGGCTTTTCTGTGCTGCCCGAAGGAGAACCTCCTAATGGTCAACCTCTATTCAGCTACCCCTTTGAGAAACTCCGAATGTCCTCAGATGACGGGGTACGGATGCTGTATTTGGATTTCGGAGGCAAAGAGGGTGAAATTGTGAGTTTTAAAAAACCTTGCTTATATTTTTGCCATCATGTTTGTGTCATTTATCGTATGGTTGTTTCATCAGTAACCTCTATTTTAAGATCAAGTGCTTGTCATTTGTTCTGTGCACAGCAACTGGACCTGCACTCGTGTCCAAAGCCCATTGTCTTCATTCTTCACTCCTTCCTTTCAGCGAAGATCGCCAGACTGGGCTTACTGGCCTGAAGTGAACTTATGAACTGTTTAATGAAACTCACAAACAAGGATACAATTGGAGGGGACAGAGTATGACCAGGGCAAAACAGAACTGAAATGTCTGAGACTAGTAAGAAAAAGAGCAATGGTGAATATCCATCAGTTACCTTTTTTTTTTTATAAGCAATGATCTGATTTGTCTATTTTAGAGTGAAACACAATCAACTCCACACATAGTGATTATGCGAAGACAAAATGATCAAACTCAGAATGAACACTAACTTGTGATCAGCCGTACACACAGTACTATGTATTGCTTTAGAATTCACCCGATTGAGCAGTATTAAGCACTTAACATGACTCGATAATGAGATTGTATGGGAGCTGTCTAAATAGATATGTTATGATTCTGGCAGCTAAGTATGACTTAGAGAATGACTTGTTTTAAATCCTGTAAATTCATATACATATAAAGTTTCACAGTATACAAATGTGTCCTGTTACTATGCATGGTGCTTTTATTTGGAAGGTTTGGTCCTCTGGAGCTTTAAGTGAAAGGACATTCTGAGCATTAATCATCAGCAACGTTTCAACACAGTCCATCGGGGTCATGAGAGTGGGCAGAAGCAACTGGGACTATCTGCTGTACCATGAAAAATGATTTCACTTATTAACCATTCTGCATGTACAGACAGATCAATGTGACTTAAGGCATTGAAAAGCTAAATTGTGTCGATCCTGTTAATTACAGGAAATTTTCCTGTCAGTGTCAGGCTGGCTAATCATTGCTGAATATTTCTGTTGTCTGAAGCCGTTTTATAATCAGACTATGCTCATACAAAGGCCAGTGCTGGATAACAGCATGCAAATTACAAAACCTAAGCAGGTTCCAGATATAAAAACAATTACTGAGACCCCAGCAGGAGGACTGTTATACTATCACTACCAAAAGACCAAACAGGCTCTTGCTTGTGATGGTAGAAGCTTAAGGGAAGTGGTTCTTTTGCATTGCTTAGGGAAGTATCAACTTACTTAATTTCCCATTGCACTAGTGTAAAAATATTCAGTGCCTGGCTACATTCGCAAACAAAATGTATCAGGTTCTGAGAACTGCACAGGTCCAAAGAAAACAGGGTTTCAAATGAGTAATATTTCAGAATCAATAAAAGTTAGTTATTTCTGCAAAATCTCCTTCTGGCTCATCATTCTGTAATCTGATTTAAACACCATAAACAAGTTGCAGATTGAACACCACCCTGGCTATTGCTGCATAAATTACAAAATGCCTGTTTTTCAAAATAATCCAAAAAGAAAGCCAGCTGGAATTTAAAGCAACATTTGAACTAGAACAACAGTTTCTGCTCCCACAGCCAGGGAGCTCATCTTGCAATCGGTTTTTGAGAGCTGTCGAGGTTGCCAACATGTTGTAGAACTCCTCGTTTACCACCAGCCGTCTGGGCACCCGGGGAGAGAACAATAGGCTTCTGTGAGACTGGAATGCAGGCCGTAGTACTGCCAAAAGTGAGAACCCTTTCAGCCTACACTGGACAAGAGGTGCCAGGGGGTAGCTGATGAAAGGGCACTGCTTCAAGAGAGATGCACATTACCTTTGGAAAGATTGAAAAGGCCAAAAGGGTCAGAGTTTGAGGAGTCAGGCCTGCAGTATATCAGAACAAAGGGTAAACTTGTCCTGATTACCTACTTACTTACACACACACACACAATTTTTTTTTTAAAGGTATACCTTGTGAACATAATCTGTTGGATATATGCTGTTTAGGGTAAACTAGTACACACGCCTCTAGGTGTAAACCCTAAAAACCAGTAAAAAGCACTGAAACCTGGTGAGCTACAGTCCCCCAAAGTCCTTCAGACACCCAGGATGTATCAAAAATTTCTTAAAATCATATTAGGACATAAACAAACATCCTTTCAAAGGGAAGTGGAACCATCATGTTTCAGTGGTTCATTCAAGCATAGATACAGAATATATATATTTGAACTGAGGGATGAACACCAAACCAGAGAGATGAGGACATCCAAGCTAAACCAACAGGGAGATCAAGTGGAAGTGCAACTGAAGTGTTTTTACTTTTCATTACACTGCTAGTGTGTTGCCAATTTCAAGGTTGGCTGGTGCTTTGAATGAATGCTTAGCTACTAGAAATGAGGTTGGGGTAAGAAGGCCAAACTTCTTTTTCCATTTGATTTTTCTACAATTCAAAGGAAACCATTCCTATAAAAATGTCTGTTTATAATATTTGGACATTGATCAAAGAACTACCCAGCCCTGGGTGACTGATTTAGTGTTTTTGTTTCTTTAGTCATTTTGTGGTTGCTAAAAAACTTTGGCAGTCCAATATTTATATTATGGAAATGTCTATTACTTTTCTCAACTGCTCATCCAGTCCAACCTAGTCCTTTCTCTGTCAGCTGCTCATAATGAAAATGTAGGATGGCAACTTTTTTTAATTAATTCATTAAAAAAAAATAGAGATCAGTGGAAATTGATAAGTAACTATAATGTTCTCAGGGTTTGAGTGTATTATACTGCAATTGGAAACATGCACATTCTCTGACCACCATCAAAACACAGGAGGTACTATATTGCAGCTGCCTTTTCAAACATTTAAACATGATGAAATGTAACAGTGTAATTGATTCTGTGGGTAAAATATTCACAAATAAGTTCATTAATAAGATGAGGTAAATAGAGCTCTAATGGATCCAATCAATAAATGAGATATACACCAATCAGCCATAAGATTAAATCCACTGACAGGTGAAGTGAAGAACATTGATTCTCTCATTACAGTGGCACCTGTCAAAAGGGTGGGATACTGTGTATTACGCAGCAAGTGAACAGTCAGTTTTCGAAGTTGAGGTGTTGAAACCTGGAAAAATAAGGATCTGAGCACCACTGACACGTACCACCTACCTAAACATTGTTGCAGACTAAGTAAACCCCTTCATGGCAACGGTATACCTTAATGGCTGTGGCCTCTTTCAGCAGGATAATGCATCTGGCCACACTGCAAAAATTGTACAGAAATGATTTGAGGAACATGACATAGTTCAAGATGTTCACTTGGACTCCAAATTCCACAGATCTCAATCTGATCAAGCATCTGAGGGATGTACTGGACAAACAAGTCCGATCCTTCAAGGCTCCACCTCGCAAGTTACAGGACTTAAAGGATCTGCCGCTAATGTCTTGGTACTTAGTACTGATCTGCTGCTAGTTGTTTTGGTGACACAAGGGGGACCTACACAATACTAAACAGGTGGTTTTAATGTTATGGCTGATCGGTGTTTGTGCCTAAGGCAAATGATATGTTCGTAAAATAAATGTAGTGCAATCATGAGGGGCTGAAATAATTTGAACATATCCATCTAATGTGTCCAGCATCTAATAGAAGTATGCAAAAAAAAAAATTGCTTGACAGCCCTATTAAACATTTTTATTGTACCAAAAATAAACAAGTACATTCCTGATTATATGACAAGGAAGCATGGCTGTAAAATAAAACACTTTAATACACACTGTCACATCATACAGACACTACATAATGCAAAACAGATAAACACGTGGTGTGTACTGTACACACCTTTGATGTACACATCATTTTTTGGCTTTCTCCACAACCCAGTCGATCACCTGCAGAGGTCAGAGAGAACTGAATGAAATGATGATCAGAATGTTAACAACATTTCAACTGCATTTAGCCCAGGCAGGGGGAATTTTTTTTTTGTAATTTCCAGAAAGTCTGGTGAGCTTTGAAAAACCCCTTGCGTAGCTAAATAGAAACGTGAGTAAGTGTGAAGCAGATGGACACTTCACCTGCTTAGCATTTCCACCAGCTGCTTTTCTCATTTCCTCATGGAGACCCCTTGATGTTTTCAGGTCCTGTCCCAAAAAAACACCAGAGTTAATAAGAAGTCAAGCTTCTGAATAAAAGATTGTGTTGGTGTTGCTAATGTCTTGACATATAGAAAACACATTTTCCTCATCATGATGTAGGATATAGAAACTGAACTGTGCAGCAATGTGGAAAGTCTTTGCTTTGAATTATGAGGTTAGAACTGGCTCATCAGACAGAAATATCATAAATAGTGACACTTATTTTGATCACAAACATGATCCACTGTTTGTTTTCTTTTGAGTGTACTTTTTAATGTGCTTTCATTAGTGTAAATTATGCAAAAAAAACCCAAACAAACAAAAAAAAACCCCTCAATCGCAAGTTCCCATAACCTAGCCATTATTCTGAATGAGAATGGAAACTGTGCATCATGGAACCCCTTAAACGAGTAGGGAATAAACTCTGACTCATAGTGCTGATTAATATTTCACAAATAATCACACTGCACGTGTCTGACTAATCCAGCCTACAATCGGGGCTGCTACTCAGCTACCACCCCCCCACCCCCGATCATATACCTTCAAATACAGCTTTGATACAACAAAAAGTCTTTGACTGCAGGCCTTGAAATGCTTATGCTCACTGGTGATGCCACAGTGCTTTAGTGTCTTTGCAACCACCTCCTTCAGCATCTGGGGGAAAAACAAACACAAAGACTTTCAAACATCCGAAAGACACGTAAACGCTGAGCACACACACCGCATAACAAAGCCTGCATTCCTGCTCTACAGGAAGAGCCTCACACATACTGATAAGAGCAGTGTGTGTACAGTACTGAAGAAGGCTGATCATCCCTTTCCATCAGCACTGATAACGTAATGGCAATTCAGCTGTCGACATGCTAACTTCTTTTTTTTTTTTTTAAATCAGAATATTCAGTGTGACTAAATCCAAAAATGAAACTTGAAGCGTGCGTGTGCTCTCACCCGATTGTGTTTCTGCGAGCGTGACTCAGTTTGGCTCTGGCTACATTTCTGGCTGGCTGGAGGCTCGTTGGAACTTTCAGCTCCAGCAGCGGAGCGTCTGGTTGAGCTGGAGCAGGAAAGAGAACGGCCTGACTGCTGCTGCAGAGCTCTTACGGCTGGGTGTTTACCTCCACTGCACTGCGAGCCAAGAGACTCACTGCTCTCTGACTTGGCCAACCTGTGTTAAAAATTCATATAAACACACACCTGATAGAGAAACAAGTACAAGGAAGGAAATTCTTGGTTGGTCTTCATTGGTTATCAAACCCAACAGATTTTTGAGTAAGACCATTAAACAATCACATACACAAATTCAGTCGAACGTAACTATAGATAAAAAAAACATCAGCTGAATGAGCAGACAGTTATTAAACCAATTGCAATTGGCCTTGAGATACATCACTTTGTCAGCATGGACATGTTACTGACCTTGCCTTAATGCTTTCTTAATCACTATGGCATTTCAAGAGATCAATGCAAAATATTAACTGGACACAAGAGGCATGTAAAAGGCTATTGTAAAAGCATCAATGAAATGAGCACACCAACACAGACTGAACACAAATTGCCTGAGCAGCTGTGTCTACGGCATTCACAAATAAAGCACATTTCCAAAGACACAACATTTGATATTCAACACAGCTATGCTTTTTAAGTAATAAAGCTTAATCTCCTGTTCATGTCACTAAAAGCATCCAATGCATACATGGACTCGATTTTTAACCATGAATGCTATAAATAGGTGAAGAGTGGTGTGAAATGGGGTGGAAAAAGGTTTCTGCACCCTGTCAAGGAGGTCGATGGAGAGGCTAGTGCTTAGAAAACATCTCGAGGGTGATGGAGACAACACTCGAATGTGCTCAAAGAAGACCGTGAACGCTTTCAACGGGAAACAAATGAGGAGAATGTATCATCCATTATGGAGCAAGCCCTAACAGATTTACTTGCTGCTTTGATCATTTTTCAACACCATAAATTCTAAAAATAAAAACAGTAAATCCTTAAGAGCACTGTGCAAACGAATTGCCCCAACAAAATACTTAACGGCTCACTGGGTGATTAACGATGTCATCACTGTGATTAATTCATCATTTAAGAGAGTGATCCATGCTGAAAACCCTGACCTTTTTTGCTGGTGTGCGCGTGGATCTGGTTCATGGGCGTGGCGTTTGAGACGAGGTGGTTCGTTCTGTGCAGCTTCTTCATCTGGTATGCTGCCAGGTTCAGAGGGCGAGGGAGTAGGTGCAGGCATAGGGCTCAGAGCCAGCGGCACCGGACACGGCTCCTTACAGCACGTAGTCTGGGTCTCGAAGCGGATTAGCCGAGACTGCAGGCGTGCAAATCCGCAGTCTCTCTCCAGAGCCTTCTGCTCATCCAAGCAAAACCTGCACAAATGCGTGCGGATTAGGAAAAAAGACTGCTGAATGAAGTGAGTGAATGACTGATGATGCTACAACCATGGGTTTACACTCACTCTATGCCATGGTAGTGGGCGCTGGCTGCTTGCCTGAACTGGAGCCTGGTCACTTTTCTGGGAGTGAGATCAGGCGACAGCTGGAACGCATTGTCCCTACACACATTGTAAGAAAACATCAACAAAGTATAAGGTCTCTCATTCAGATTTGACAACTGCAGCTAATGTAGCCTAACGCAAAGATGTGGGCAAAGGGGCCATAAAATGTGATGAGAGAGGCGGGTATGCAGGCAGCCAGATGGAGGCATTAAGTGGATGTTTTAAAGGTGCCTGCTGAATCCTTCTGACTTATAGAGCAAGAACAGATTAGTCTAGTTGTGGTACATTTTGTGCTGCCATGCCATCTGCCTGAGATACACCAATCTAGGAAGCTAGTTAGACATGAATTTATATAATGGGTTCAGCAAAAGGTCTTAACCTTTAGAAACCTAGTCTATTTGTGAGCACTTTTCTC
>JAOUWY010000071.1:30268277-30282062 GCA_025728095.1 Prietella phreatophila
GCCTCACACCTCCAGGGTCCGATTCCCGCCGGGGCCATGTGTGTGCGGAGTTTGCGTGTTCTCCCCATGCTGTGGGGGTTTCCTCCAGTCCAAAGACATGCATGGTAGGCTGATTGGCGTGTCTAAATTGTCCGTGGTGTATGAATGGGGGTGTGAGTGTCCGCCGTTGCCAGTCCCAAGCCCGGATGCAAAAGGTTGCAAAAGGGTTGGGCGTTGGGCTAGCATAAATAAATATATACACACACAAATTTTTTAACAAATATATAAGGATTGTAAAATTAAAAAGTGGTGTATTTTTTAGCTGTAAGAAAAACAAAAACATTCTTTTGCCAGACATTTTGACAAATCTGACACTGATGACATCTGTTCACTCATTCAGACAAACAAAAATGTGGGAATAAGATCAGTGAAAAACAAAAACGTATGAAACTTTCATCAACAGATAAACAGATGAAACTAATGTTATGAAGTTATGAAACTAATGACTGAGTGCAAAAATGCCCCCAAAATGTGTTCATCAGATTCTAATAGTTACTTACATGTAATGATCATGTATCCCATGGAGCGGTCTTACTTTTTACATTCCTAATTTTCTTTTAGCCTTACTGGATTATTGGAATAATGACAAATTGGTTGTGACACTGTGTTAAACCACAGGCATACAGCAGTTGCAGAGGCGTCATTAATTTTGCTTCAATGATATACAGAACCTTAGCTTAATTATAAAGTGTCCACTGAAAGCTACATCATACATTATCATGTTCACGAGCATTACAGTTTGGTTTCCAAACTGAGAGTTGGGCTCTAGAGTAGTAGTGCTCCACCCTCCACTATACAATGATCACAGCAGCAGCATAACCACTTGCTTTCCTGTGTGATATTTATCATGTCTCAGTCTTTGTTTATTTGGGACTTACCCTCTGAGGACAGGGAGCGGTTGTAGTTCTCCACTCGGTAGCCCGTCAGCAGTGAAGTGCTTAAGCAGTTCTCGTGCATCAAGTGTTGCAGAAACACTCTTCTGGCCATCTTTAGGGCCCATGAGACAGTCTGAAGAGCCACTGCTGAAGAGGATAGACCTGCAGAGGTTGTAAGAAGATCCGCTCTGTACAGGCCACAACCGACACAAAAACCACTACCAACTGCACAGAGCCAATTTTCTGCACCTTAAAAGCATCAATAGAGAATTTCTCACAGATTTTTGAGATGTCTTAAATAACTATAAAGCTCAATTCATACACATGCCCAATAACTAGACAGCAAGGATAAACGTTCCCTCACTTATATCTTTGTTCAGAATTTGCATTCATGCTTATTTATTCCATCCACATAGCTAATCAACTTGCAAAACCTGCACACAGGCACAGTAGCAGAAAATAAACACAGCTATAAACTACACCCATAAACTAAAGCAAGTTTGCTTTTATTTGATCATGTAAGTAGAACACGTGCCAGTCAGATGAAGAGTGACAAATTAGTAAGCACAGTACGTATACTTATAGACAAAGTATAAAACTAGAAGTAGATAACAGTCTCCTTGCTATTTTTACAACACCTCCTTCTGCTTTTTCCATGACCTCTTACTGCTTAGAAGTAAAAGCAGTCGCTTTGGGCTTCTATAACACCTGTAACTCCATCCTGGTGAGCATAACTCGCATGTAGTAATGCTGTGTTGTACATAATTATTGGCACCAAACAAATAAGCGAAAAATGAATATAAATAAAGTTTTATTTAAACAGGTTTTGGGAGTTTTTTTTTCCCCCTCCCCAAACACAAAAAAGGTTTACAGGTAGTGCATTTTTCTTGCAAAAGCCTGGGTCCAAGATTTTCTGCACCCTTACAATTAATTCGATTTATATAGTGCTTTTAACAACGGATAGTGTCAACACAGCTTTACAGGAACCTGGATATAGATTTCAATTTCTCCCTAACGAGCAGGGCAGAGACAATAGTGGCAAGGAAAAACTCCCTGAAACAACAAGAGGAAGACAATTTGAGAGTAACCAGACTCAAAAGGGAACCCACCCCTCCTGGGAGACACCAAATAGTGTGAACATAAATGGTTTCTCTTCTACAACTGTATACTATAGAGTCAGCCATATAAAGCATGTTGAAAGGAACTTGAGGACAAGTATCAGAGTCATTTCTGATTTCATTTCAATTAAGAGAATAACGGGACGGAGTCTAGTTGGAGACACTCAGAGATCTTTAGTTCACACCTCCATGCAGAAAAAAAAATGCAATTCCTTTATATTTTTAAGTTTGTGCATTTGGACTTCCCTTTTCAAATCAAGCGTGGATCGAATAGAAAAGTTCATTAGTTTATCCCACTGTAATGAATGAAAAAGTAATTGTACATCTGTGCAATCTAATATTTAAACCCCAAGAGAATAGCATGTCCCTGTGGACTGAGCACAAATAAAAAATAATATTATGAGAAATGTTATTACTCAAAAAGTAGCAGTTCTAAGGAGAGTAAACCAATCATCTCTTCTATGAGTCAAGCGGAAATTTTGAACTACTGTGTGTAATGTTCATTTGATGAACATGGATTGGCTACTGTCTCGCCTCTACCGAACTGAACAAAACACTCCAGGATAAATGAAACACTACCCACTGATACTTTTTGGTCTCTTACAGCAGTGCCACAGTAGGTTTCCTTCAGTAAATGATGTTTATATAGGACTACAACAGCTTCTGGGGATGACCGTACTGAACATGCCGATTAAAATTTGCGTTTGTGAACTACAAAACACTGAGGTGGAGAAATACAGATACGACATGACATTACAAACAGCGTAGCAAACACAAACATCATGTCAGAATGTTCCTTGACATGATGATGAGAGAAGGATGAAGATTTACCTGTTTTTGTGTCGGATCTTCTGCGTGTTTTCATAGTTGCGCAGAACACTTCTCTCTGGCCATTCTGAGTGGGGCGTGTGCTTAATGTCTGCTACAGAACACCACAATAGATGTCAAAATCAGACAGCTTGAAAACTTGACTGAAAACACAAACATAAGGGCAGATCATTCTTCAGTGTTGGTTTAACGCATGCGGTATGAAGATGATTACCTCCTGTAACAGAAGTGTGGTTCTCCTTCTCCACTGGTACACATGATACTCTGGGCTGTGTGGCATTTTGCATCTTTAGGTACTGCTCTCTGGCCAGACGCAGCAGTACTCTCAGGTCATTTAGCGGCACAGCTGCAGCCTTCTGTGCCTCTTCTCTTCTTCCTGTTTATACAGACAGGTGCATCACATTTTACCCTCCATCCATCATACAACTCCCTGCCTCCTCAACCATGCCCTAACATGACCCAGGCCCAGGCATATTGCTTCATCCTTGCTGAAATTTCTTTAAATGATTTATGACAGCAGGTATATCCTTTAACGGCACATGAACTTCAAAGGACACCTAAGAAGCTTACAACTCTTTAGCAGGAATCAATACAACAAATTCAATAACTCCTGTGCTGTGTAAAAAATCAATCTTTATGTCAAAATCTATACAATTAAACCAGCAATTACTGAGAAAAACAAAACTCTGTTTAACATATCCTAAGGGCACTCATTTTAAGCAAGTACTCAGGTGTGTTAGTGTTTATTCGCAATTGTTTCACTGAAAAGTAAGAGTTCATGCAAGCGGCCTCCGGTTGCCCAGGTAACCACTTACGGGTGCATTCCTGGACGACCTGATGCTGGACCCTGGCCAGCCTCCTCTCTCTCCGCAAGAGGTCGTCTCCACAGAGACGGGGCAGAGAGTGCAGCCAATCAGCAACCTTGGTGCCTGTTGAGAGGGTGAGAGGTTAATGGAGTTCAGAGCCATCACTATCGCCTTCTCACAGCCAAATTCACAGCAGAAGCTAGTTTGTCCTGCACACTTTCAGTGAACATGTCTAGCTCCCGACTCCTGGCTGAGTTCACAACTGTCATTCCAGATATGACCAAGGCAGAGAGGAAAGATGCTAGCAAGGAAAAACTGGAGATTAATATAGTCCAGGAATGTTTTGAACAGGATGATCGTTGTGAATTGTTATTTTGTTTAAAGAAGATAGTTAAGATATAGTTAAGATGTTTCATGAAAGGCAAAATACTACTACTACAAGGGCAATTTAATGAACATTCTGCAGATTCAGCAAGGCCTCAACTGTAGCTGTGGAAGTTAGAGTGCAATTCTGTGCTCTGAATTCATTATACGTTGGAAAAAATAAAAATAAGTAAAAAAAAAAAAATTATATGAGAGAGAGGTGAATGAACTGTGGGTGCTTAAAGATGGTATACAACCGTCTGAAAAGCTACATCTCTCTTGATACAACCCAATCAATAACAGTGTTTCTCTTGCAAAAGGAAGACATCACCGTGTCAGTGCCAGTGCGCGTGCTTGTGCATGCGCATCTCTCTTAGCAGGAAAAAGGTGGTACTGCTGCCTTATTTCTCAAAAAAAATAAATATTAGTGAGAGTCAGAATTATAGTACTACTTAAAATGTATTGGGAATGCTCATTTGTCCTTTATTATAACAAAGTCTGAGATGTGAAGGAGTACATTTTATTTAGAATTAACAATATACTGGTTTTCCCAGAAAGCTCAGACTTCTTTACAACAAAGTATAAAAAGGGGCTTCAGAATTTATCACACCCTTATATGGGACAGATCACCACCAACCATCACAAACAGAGCAAGAGCGCGCGCGCGAGAGAGAGTAGAGACAGAGCGAGAACAGAAAACCTGATAACGCTATCCTGTTTTGTTCTGTACATCTGAGATGCAAAAAAGTTGCTCTCTCAATTCATATAAAAATTGTTAATCTAGAAACACTGTAATTTCCTTTAACTGATTACAGTAGCATTTGTGGCTTGGCACAATCTCCTGATTACAGTAGGAAACTATGAGCAAACCCACGCCTCCACTGAGGAACAGAACGGTAATTTACCTCGACAAACGTCCCCATCAGCGATCTAACACAAATCAAGAGCACAAAGAGCTATTAAGTGCTGTAGTGAACACCAAACCACTGCACTGCCATCATGTTGCGCATAAAACACTAGTACACGTGTGCAGTATTTCTTCATCGAGTAAAGACATTTTAAGTCAGACAATTCAATCTGGTGCTCTTTTTAACCTTCTACTACAGGCACTACTTTAGACATTCAGATATAGTCCCACTGTAGAAATGCTCAACAAACACTAGATCAGGTTTGGGATTGTTTTTCCCCTCTCCCATTTATTCATGTATTATTCGTTTAAAGAATAGATTAGCGGAGAGCTTGACAAGGGCTGATGAAATCGGCAGTGCGACACTGGCTCTCTTTCGCTACAGGACGCTACAGTTGTCTCACTGTATCTCACTGGTGGAGAAAGACAAGTGCAAGTCATGTAGTCAATACATCATCTCCTAAACTTTACAAGTAGAAATCAATGTTGCGCGCACGGCACGAAAATAGGTTTTTGCACTGTGTGGAAACAGCAGTGTGGGGAGGTGGGTTTTTTTTTTCCTTCTTCCCATGTTTGCGCTAAGGACCAGCTGGCCTCAGGTGCAGTGGGATTTGATAGGACTGTGGAGGGCTTTTAATGCAGCTTTAATGAGAAGGCATGCTGAAATGATGCGAGTGCATCATAAAGAATGAAAAGCAACCAACCACTACACAGCAGTGACATGCGGATGTATGTGAACTATGAACTTTGCCACATTTTGTACTCTTACAACCTGAAACGGACTTAATCCATTATGCATCATAAACAGCCCATAATTTTGAACATGAAATCTACGCACAACTCTGATAAATTATTTACAAATAAGATGTAAATGAGTTGATTGCACAAGTGGCGTCTTGGTTGATTCTCTGACGTACTGAATCCGCTCCTTACCCAGTCACTGACTTCTGTCGAATGGATTCCTCTAGACAATTGTTTGAACAAGGACTAATTTACAGGTTTACGCAGCAACAGGATTTCAATACTCCGGTCAGCCTATGATGTGGCAGCACCTCAATGAATACAAGTACGCAAGTACAGATTAAGAGCTTCAGTCAATGTTCATGATAAATGTCAAAATGGGGGAAAAAAAACCAGATCTCAGCATCTGACAGTTGCTGGTGTAAAACGTCTGAACATTTCGGAAACTTCTGATCTCTTGGGATGTTCACACGTCTTTAGACGCAAAAAACAATAAGTATTCAGTGGATAACAGTCCTGCGAGAAGAAATACCTTGCAGATGAGGACAGTCAGAAGAGAATGGCTAGACTGGCTCGAGTGGACAGGAACTTTACAACCGTGGTGAGCAAAAAAACTTCTGAGAATATACAACAAGTCAAACGTTGAAGCAGACGGGCTACAACTAAAGAGGACAATAACACTTTCTTTTCTGATACTGAGCCCCATCCAATATCATTTTCTTTAATAACCCTAACCTTGACTTTTTTTTTTTTTTTTAAATGAAGCACAGTTAAAATCGGTCACACAAAGATCACTTACAATGTAAACATAAGTATAATAAATGTAGAAATATGATAGTCAACCCGAACAATATAAAAAACAGTCAATCAAGTCTCTTTATATGTAAATTTTTCCAGTGCCAATAGTACATTTCTTTTCCAAATCCAATTCCAATCAGGATCCAATATGCTTTCTCTGATATCTGAGCCACCATTTAATTATTATTTTTTTTTTACTGGTACTGGCCCAATACTGCAACAGCAGCAGATCACACTGGATTCCTCTCCTGTCGGCAAGATCAGGAATCTGACACTATAGTGTGCACACTTCTCCACCGACTTGTCTTCTTCCCATAGTGCATCCTGGTGGCATCTCTTCCCCAGGTAAGTCCCTCTTCCCCACGCTCACGCACCTGGCCGTCCACATGATGTAAAAGAAAAGATAATTCATCAGACCAGGACACCTTCCTCCATGGTCCAGTTCTGATGCTCCCGTGTCCATGGTAGGCACTTTTGGCAGTGGACAGGGGTCAGCACTAGCAATCTGACTGATCATCAATGAGCCTTGCGTGCCCATGGCCTGTCACAGTTCACTGGTTGTCCCTCTTTGGAACATTTTTGGTAGGTACTAGCCACTGCATACAAACATCCCCCAAGAACTGCTGTTTTGTTGATGCTCTGACTCAGTCGTGTAGCCATTACAATTTTCCCTTTGTCAAAGTCACTCAGATCCTTATGATTGCATATTTCTCCTGCTTCCAACACATCTTCGAAAACTGACTTTTCACTTACTGTCTAATATATCTCACCCCTTAACAGGTGCCATTGTAACGAGATAATCAACGTTATTCAGGGAAGTCCCTGTGTCAGTTGTTTTAATGTCATGGCTGTTTAACCGTGTGTAAAACTGACAATCTTACCTGAGGATAATGAAAAGTTTTCCTGTACAAGGCTGTTGATCGTTGCCAGAGCAACGGCACCATTAATCTGATTGGCAGAGTGTATCAGTCGTGCTTTGCAGCCGCCAGTCTCTGCCCCCTGAACCAAGAGAAGATAGTAGCCTTTCTCTCCTTTCACCTTGACATCTGGAGCTGAGAGAGGAGTGTTTGTCAGAATCAGACTGTCCATAAGTATTCATTCAGATTCATCATGTTGCGTGATCAATAATCGATTATTGCTGGAATATATGTACATTTTGTTTCAGTAATATGTAAATCACAGCATTTCGCAATAATACATAGGTTCAATCATAGCTCCACTCTGCATTCAATTACACTGCTCACCCAGCAGGAGAGCTACAATAAGCACCATTGTGATTAGGCAGTTGTGGGTGTGAGTTAATGGAATATAATTCATGATTGCATGTACTGTACGACTGATCTGGTACAGGTTTTTTCTGTTTTAAAAACAGACCACTTTAGACCGGAAAACTGACAAATCAGGCAAATCATTGCTGTAACCTAACTCTACTAGGCATTACACGCTTAATGCTTTCAATCTGGACTCAATCAGGATGTAAATTAAGTATTAAGTACATGTTTAGCTATTCCGAATGTACAAGGTGCAGGTGTAAGATAAGAATATGTGCAAGATGTGCATTAATTATTGTTTAGTAACATGCCGTTTCTTTTCAAGTGAAGCCCGGATGGTCGTACCAGAGAAGGCTTTCGGGCACTTTGCCACAAAATCCCTCCATTTGGAGGCACTGAGTTGGGAGGCTGGAGGAAAAGCTTCAACGCTCACCACACAGGAAAGAGAGAACAGAGCCCCAACCTGCCACAGAAACGAAGAACACACAACACATGAGCACACACACATACACAGATTCTCCAGGATACCATGACGGTCCTTTGTGACAGTGGCAGAAAAAGCAAGCCTTTGCCAAGACACATTGGAACATTTTATAATGCAGAATAACAAGCTAGATGGAAAAAATATATATATTTGTGCGCGTTACCTGTCCACGTAGAGCTCTGAGCTGCTCTAAAAGAAGTTTGGCTTTGGCGGATTTTCTGGACAACACACTGTACGTACAAGTCAAGAGAAATGCTGACAGAAGATCTCAATGCTGGGACACAATAAAAATGAAATGCTGTATCTGGACAATGACTGACTCTAGGAGAGAAAGTGTCTTATTTAAAGTGGCTAGATAAATGATCAGGATTACTCACAATGTTTGTGTTTTGTTCTGCAAATTAGTTATGGTCAGCTCAGAGATTAAACATTTTTTGACGAGAAATGAACTGGAGTGACATTGAGCATTCTTAACCATTTCCAATAGACACTTTGACTTAAAAACAGATGTCTGATTAAAAACACCAAAATACTACTATATACAGTAGAGTCAACATGAAAAGCAGTTTAAAAAAATAGAATTAATAAAAAAGCCTTCATCTCGAAGAACAGCTAAAAAGAAAATCTAGACATACAACATATTTTGAAGAAGAGACCTTGGCTAGGCTGATAAAGGATACAGCTCAAACTCGGTGGTGGAAAGAAGAAACACTGGGAGATCTGCTATTCGAACCAACTGAATCAGCTCCAGCACTGGCTGGTAATAGTGAAAGACCTGTGTAGGAGACAAATGTAACATTAATTTTGTCTTGGATTACTTCTGAATGCAGGGATGTGTACTTTTACGTGTAAAGATTTATTGAAAACACGGGGAGGAAAAGAACAGGATGAAGATTGTGCAGGATAAAGACTGAGGAAACCAGTTTTGTCAAACATGAAACCGGGTGACAAAAGAAAGTGATACCGAATGTGGAAAGTTATGAAACTAGAAAATACAGTGATTGATGTGCTTCAGTGTCGGCTGGCTCTCAGAGGTGGTCCTCCATCTCCTCCTGTGTGCGGTCTGTACTGCTGAATTCCCCAAAAGTGTCAGTCTACACGTTCATGCAGCTCGATGGGTTTAATAAGCTAGTATTGGCTATATTTTTTAATAAACCCTGATTTAGATCCAAAAACTGATGCTGCAGGCAGGGGAAAAGTGAAGATAAGCAGATTTAAAATGTGAAAACAAACATTGCTCAGCATTTCTGGAAGGAAACACAAACATGGATAACTGGGTAAATGCATAATAATGCTGAAACGAAGAGACATGATGCAACACCATTCATGCAATTATCCAATCAATCAATCATGCATGTGACACCACGCAATGCACAAAAAGGGAAATCAATACAATTATAGGTCAAGAGCTTCAGTTCACATCAGAAACAGAATCCACGCCTGTCACCCGGTATCTGAGACTATACAGCAAAACTGGTCAGGCGAGATCAGGGGAGGAAACCGTGGTGGAAGCACTTCTGTAATTCACTGTGGAAAAGGGTGTCTAACAAATGCCATGGGTCGACGTCTTGCATATGCTGAGATGCTTTTCCACTTGGTTATTTGAGTTAATATAGACTTTGGTCAGCTCAAACCATCCAGCCATTCTCCTCTGACCTTTTTCATCCACAAAGTGCGTCCGCCTATACTTGCTTTATGCGCCATTCAGTGTAAACTCTAGAGACTGTTGTGAACGAAAAATCACAGGAGATCTACAGTTCCTGAAATACTCAAACCAGCCCGTCTCATACCAACAGCCATTCGACGATCAAAATCACTGAGATCACATACACCCCTCCCCGTTCTGTTGTTTGTGAACATTAACTGAAGCTCTTTGACATGTAACTTCATGATTGTATGCATTACACTGCTGCCACAGGATTGGCTCTTGGGATCATTTCAAGAATGAGCAGGGGTACAGGTGTTCCTATTAAAGCGCCTATTGAATGTTAGGAGAACCGAATTTTTTATTTATTTTTTTTTTTTAAAGAAATGCAAAACAATAACAGTTAATAGTAGTAAATATTGATAATGCTTCATCCAAATGACTGCAAACTGTAGCAAGTAGGGGGGAACAAATCTGTTAAATTAAACCATGGAAACAGAGACCATAACAATATAACTGAATTATAGCAAATAGCTTGTAATGTTCCACCTACAGCTACGTCTCATACCATTATACTATTGAAATTAAGGTTTATTTCAGAAAGAAAACCAGATTATAGAAGAACACGCTCTCCTTTCAGATTTCATCAAACTTAAGTGCCTTTGTATGTAATTTGTGGAACTGCCTGAGCCAAATTCAAAAGCATGTCTGCTCTTTCCTCTCTCAGTATGAAACCATCTCGTACGCTGTGATCTCAGCGGCATATGGAAGGTAATGCCTCAAACTCGTAAACACAGAGATACATGGAAGAATTACATTTTAATGCCTGTTGCACTAATAATGCTCATAAAGATGGCGGGAGAAGCAGGGGAAGTTAATGGCATTAATCAGCGAGGGGGCAGTAAATCTTGCACGCACAAGGCGAACCCTAGGTAAACAGCCCATGGGGCGCAATCTGCTCCTTCAGAGGCTGCGGCCCTGATGATTCATCCACAGTGGAAAAACTCATTACCGCTACATTGCACACTCGCTTTAGTTGGGGGTGGAGAGAGACCAGTGAAGAGAATTACAGTGCATGACAGACAGCAAGCAGACCAGAGATAGAGGGGAGAGGAAAAGCTTCTTGAACAAGAGGTCAAAAAGAATCAGATAAAAACAATTGAAAATATGTTACATATGTACGAGGGCGAAAAAGAGCAGCAAAAACACAACCAACTTTCATGATGCTGCAAAAAGTGCAAGATTATTTCCACACACATTTTAACATTGCTGTTTGAAGAAAACACTTGTCAATCTTACAACCCCAATTCCAAAAACAGTGGGACGCTGAGGAAAATGTCAATAAGAACAGAATGCAATAACTTTGCAAATCTCATAAACCCATGCTATTCACAATAGAACATAGAAAACATCAAATATTTAAACTGAGGAAATTTGAATGCTGAAAGGTATATACAGGTTTTAGAGCTACATGTTTCCAGCCACATTCAATCCCATCTTTACTTCTGAGACTCTGCCTCTCTAAGATACTCTTTTTATTCCCAATCATGCTACTGACCTGTTGCTAATTAACCTAATTAGCAACACTTATGGTACTTTTCCAGCCTTTTGTTGCCCCGTCCCAACTTTTTTGAGACGTGTTGCGACCATCAAATTCAAAATGAGCTTATTTTTTCCTTTAAAATGATACATTTCCTCAGTTTAAACATTTCATATGTTTTCCATGTTCTATTGTGAATAACATATTGGTTTATGAGATTTGCAAAATCACTGCGTTCTGTTGACAAAGGGTCATTAACAAAGAAGAAGAAGAAAAAAAAGACAAAAACAGATTGGTCAGAGAAATACATGTTTATTCTGCCTGCTTCAAATTCAAAACGAACTGTTAAAAATGCTAACATGAAGCACAACATTTCTAATCACTTCCAAACATCTTATTTAAATCCATAAACTAATCACGTATGGTTGAGCATTAAAATGCGGCTCATGTCACCATTTAATAATGTTAGTAGCTAGTTAGTATATTGGTATCGGTGACCTTCGAAAGAAAATAATTTTATGCAAATAGACCTTTACAGTCCGTCAATAGAAAAAACCTGGGATAAGTATTTGGCCTGAATTTTTTTCACAATTTGTTAATATACACCCATCTGCTACTAAATTCTATTCGACCTTGTTGGCAGTTCGAAAACGTGTTAGGCTTTAGTACAGAACAAGAGAAAAGGAGACCACTTACCTCAGGCTGAATCATGTGGTCTGTAAAGCAGCAGTGGTCTGAGTGTGGGAAGAATGTGCGGTTCCATTCACTTCGGATCTGCCATTTCAAACTGAAACCCTCAAACAACAGCTCAGAGACAAACTGCAACGCACAGGTGAACACACACACACACACACACACACACACACACACACACACACACACACACGAGAAGACATCAGAAAGATTCACTATGCAATACATAATGCTTTATGTTTAATCAGACATGGTCTGATATTTCATGCCTCGAATTGCTTTTAGAGAGTAAACTTAGACCATGTTATGTTTATTTTCCTCTTCAGTATTTCTCATGCACTTTAGTATAAATCTAGGACTCGCAGCCTGAACTCAGCATCACACAAATTAAAGACTTTCTCTCCCTATTCAAAGATCCATTAGTGAAATGGCACTCGCATTACTCACAATTTCGCATTTTTAATGCAAACCTGGAACCAAGTTTGTCTTAACATATAATGCATTTATGTAAAACGTGCACGCATGAAGGCAAAACAGCAACTGCCAACAATCTAAAGCAAATCTCTCACCAGAAACCTAGCGCCATTCATTCCATTAAACCACTTAACATCTTTCAGGCTTCTGGAAATTTGTCTTTTTTTTTTTTTTTTGCATTTATTTAAATGTCAACGTATCTACACACTAGTGGTGATGGAGGTGAAAAAAAACAACAACAAAAACATTGTATACTATGGTCTACAAATGCCTGAAAGTCCGACCTTCAGACCTTTCCTTCATTTCTCATATTTTCAAAAGATTTCTATCATGTTAAACTGTTCTTCTGGATACTTGTGACTGGCAACTGTGGTTTGGGTACCCTCTGACTTCTTCCCTTATTTGACAGATGCCATTTATTTAGAATTCTTTCAAAACTCGTACTGATATGGATTTAACAGTCCTTTTAAAATATGCATTATTAAATTAGTTGAAAAGTGACAATTTTGATTTAAGATTAGCACTTTTAGAAAAATGCAACAACCTTTAGCATCTTACAGTGGCTCATGGTTTCCCTTTTTGAGATGTTTATAATATAAGGAGATACTGTAATATGTTCACTTGAACAAACAGAAACTCTGTTGGAATACTACGTGTGCATGCCTTATACAGCCCATATAGTTTTCCTTGTGGCATGAGACTTCAGAATATTAAAACACAATGGTATTAATATAAACCCGTGAAAGTACTTGTGCAAGTAAACAGATTAAAAACACAACAGATACTGATTTTTTATTTGGTAAAAATTCAGCATCTGTTATGTTATGACTGCCCTCTGGTGGACAAACACTCAAAGTAGAGCGCAAGGATTTTTTAAAATTTACCTTAAAGCGTCATGAAACACTAAACTACATTTTCTGAGATTTTAACAGAGGCGTTCTTATCGCACATCATGCAAGACAATCTTTACATCCGTTAATGTTAATTGTAGGAGAAAACTGGTTAATTTTGAGCTTTTTCACGCGACTTCTGCTACTTTAAAATCTCATCCTATAACAGGCAGTGACGTGGCAATGTACTATAGTACTTCGATGTGTCGGTGTCTCATAATTATTCATGAGCCTGGGTGTTCTTATCCTATGAGAAGATGCTGTCTCTTAATTATTCATGACAGCACGTGGTGCTTTCCTACAGATGTAGTAG
>JAOUWY010000071.1:30312774-30328826 GCA_025728095.1 Prietella phreatophila
GGGGGGAGTATTTACAATAGACCTACTTGACACAGTTATTAACAGAGACATAGACTAGTTACTGTATGGTGATTATGTTCTCCACAAAAATGTGTCTTCCAGGCCATTCCAACTGGGTTTTCTACATTTACTAAAGAACTGATGCATGCAGTCGAATGTTTCATCTACTTGTACAGAAAAGTACAAGTACGCTGTACAAAAAGAATAGAAGACGTGATTTTAAGACATTTTTTCTAAACTCGTATTGAGAGTCATCTTTTACCAGATATGTCCTGACTACAGCCCACCAAGGTTTCTATATCAAATGTAACCAAACCGTTCTACTTTTTCATCATAGTCACACTATTTCTAACAGGTAACGGTTGCTACCCTTTATGCTGATAAAGCAAACAGTGTCAGCTCATTGACAGCCGATTTGTAATGAGCGACTGAATCAGGACGTTAAGTAGCAGACCAGAAGCTCTTGTAGTGGTTATTACTTGTTTCTTGTCATTTTTAAAGTGCTCTGTCGTCTTTAATAAAGAGCAGGGTTTTGTTTTTTTCCTGATGGCCCAGTGGCACGCTGAGGTTTTTGCCATATGCTGATCAGTTCTTTTAGTCCCAGACTGAATGAGCGTAAAAAGTCTTGCTGTAAAAGCATACTCCACTGGTCGCTCAAGACCGATGCTTTTTCACCCCCCACCCCAAAAAAAATTGTTCGTCTTCTTCAGGAGTTATTGCTAGTGGATTGAATGTAGGTCGTTTATTTTCCAATCGTTATTTATTGAGGCTTCTGCTGGAGTCCATTGTGAGGGTGAATAAGTCATTCCACATTTTCTCTACTTAAATGAACCGATCTTTATTCTGTCTTCGCAGGCCAGAGGACTACAGGATGAAGTGACCTCATCACATCACAGACTGGACAGATTCAGTATCCATCTAAATGCTTGCATTTTTTCATACTCTTGTCTATATGAAATAAAGTATCTTGAAAAAATAGTCTTGATTTGATTATGTATTGTTTACCAATGACAGACACAGTTCTTAAACGTTTAATGTAATATATTTATTTATTTATTGAGCCAGGCTGTAAAAAGAAAGGCTTTTGGTAACCCTATTAACTCAGAAAAGCCAGTTAGTATTAGAACAGCAATTTTTTTTTTTGGCCTGTGCCTTTTGGCCACAAATGGCTTTCATAGGCCTTTGTGCAGCCTGCTGCCTGTCTGATTCAAGGCAGTGGTTCAGTCCTAATTGACATCATATGTTTGTGTGGCTCTTGTAATGGCACATTACCCTTTGAAGTGCACTAAATGCTCAGAACAACACGATGGTGATGGAAATGAAACACCCTTGTTTGCTGTCGGTCTGTCACGAGGGTCAGCGACGTCCCACTGTAGGGTTGAACTGCAATTGTGGACATAGCGTTTCCACTGTTTTACGTGTGTGTTGTAAAAGGATGACGTGTGTGTCTACAGGAGTCATCAAACACATCTTTGATATGAGCACTAATCAAGAGTCCCACATCTGAGCTGACTGCCTTACGGGCTTTTAAAAAGAAAACGGTAACAAAGAATAGACAAGACATCACCGCTGTCATATTCCAGTTTTATTGGTTACAAAAACAAAGTAAAAATAAGTTACTTTTTTCCGCTTCAAAAGTTTGGTAGCGAGCCAGTCCTCTGGCACCTGCTCAACACACACAGTTTGATTCATTCTGAGAGGACAGTAGACCACAGGCCTAACTATTCAACACTTTTCCACAGTGAATAGGCCCTTAGGACAAGCACATACACAGAGAGACAGAAAAGGACTTCCAGTCTGAGCTCTTGTATTAAAAAAAAAAAAAAAAAGTTAAATTCCCCAATGACTGCATAACATTTATCCTTACAAGACCAAATCCACAGGAAATTCACATTGACATGTGATTGTACAATCACGCTCCAGACATAATGTGTGGCATAAGTATCAGTGGCAATGTTAGATTTGGTTCAATATGTTTGTTTTTTTTAACTGTCCGGTAATGCCAAGGATTCATCTTTTCATAAAGTATTGTCAATAACATGACAGGAACAATGAAAGCATGGATGATCAAACATGGAAGCACTGAAATTCAACCTTTCAATCTTTTATTAGAAAAACAATTGCACAAACTGTACAAATTCAATGTTTCTTCCCCCCCAAAAGGTCAACTAATACAAATCCACTGCATTGTTTGAGAGCTTCTTGTGGTTTTAAATGACTGCATGCACTTTTACACACAAACAAACAAAACAACAACAAAAAAAAATGTCATTGAAGATCTGAGGGCACAGTATGGGTTTACTGCACTCCCTCCATACCACCCACCCAATCAGGCACTTTCCAGATACCATTCGGTCACTGCTATCCTACTGGACACTCGCTTAATACCAAGGGTGTGTTTGTGTGTTTGTGTATGGGGCTGTCAGTGTGCAGATTTATCTTCCTCTTGTGCCGTGGTCTGAGCTACACTCCTCTCAATCAGGCTACGGGAGAAGCGGTGCGTGCCTCGCTCCCTCATCATGGCACCGGGATAAGCAGTGCCAGGCTGGGCAACATGAGGGTTTGGATAGCTGGGCTCGTAGTTTTGGGGTGAGTAGCGGCGGTATCCACCGAACGGGTCCTCTGCCTCCTGCTCCTCTTCGTCATTAGTGTCAGTGGGCCCGTAGTTTTGGTAGGAACTGGGAGGTAACTGTTGTACTATGGGAAGATTGGGGAATTGGGTTGGTCATCCATGTTTCCTCTGTCTATGTCATTCACCACCATCAAGAAAGTAGCCATTGGGTTAGGGTCAGAGGAAAGCAGCAGAGAGATAAAGGCACAGTGTTAGAGCAAACAGGAAGCAGAAGACGAGTACGAGAAATTATGGCTTTCTGGGGAAGGGCCATCAGTAATGGATGTCAAAAACATTCCATCCCAGAGAGAGAAGGAGAGCTAGAGAGAAAAATGGAGCTACAAACAAAGCTGGATGGATTTGTGTGAATAGGCATGCAGGACCTTTACTGTGTAGTGGTGGTGATCTTCAGGAGTGGGAGAATATGGCATTATATAATATGATAGCTTGGGGGTTGTAGACAAGTCCCTAGCCACAGTCTTTTTTTTTTTAACTAAAAGATGGAGGATGGAGGGATAAAGGGAAAGAAGAGAAATGGCAGCAGAGTTTCAGAGAATGCCTCTCAGTAGTCATTCTCATACTGCACTTCGGCTTCCCCTAGAGTCAGGAGACAGATGAGGAGGTCCCGGAAAGGAGAGAGAAACACACCGTGTAAGTATGACACCCACATGATCGTTAAAATGACCAACTCGGCTTTGGCTTTTCCTTTCTGCAACAATCTCGATCTTGTCATTTACAGTTGAATTACTTTCATGAGGTTTACTGAAGGGTTTATTGTACAAATGTTCTGTCAGTAAATCAGATATTAAATGTACACTGTTTATGTAAGCCTGGAGACTTAAAGACTGTGGCAGTTATTTCATATCAGAATGAGAACGTAATATCAAGCTTAAGTGCATCTAACTATAATGTATCAGTTTCTTAAATGTTTCATTGTGGATTTAGAAATTTACAATTACCAAGGTGATTCCAAAGCTGGAGTGACATTTAGCCTTATTATTCTTTAAAAAAAAATCACTTTCAACATTAAATAATAAAATATAATAAAAAAATTGCTGTAGATTTTATTAGCTTTAAGTTATTTATAAGTTAATGTTTAAAAAGTATGTTCCCTTTACTTTATACATTATTGCAAATGTAAATGTGGGAAATAAATGTCACCCCGATTGTAGAATGAACCGCCAGCTACTATTACCAGTTTTTCCAAAATTAGTGGTACATCTAATGACCTCCTACGCTGCAGGATGTTTCACATCCCAGAACAAACTCGGCCTCATAAAAATCACCCACATCAGTATAGGAGTGAACTTTTCACAGGTTTAACTGTAAAACTTGATTGCCTGTACACTCTATTAAATTTATGGGGACAGTTACTGTAATGACTGTTCTTTGTCACTGCTAGCAATAGAGTATTTTACTGGATGATAATCCTGCGTAGTGGTAAAAAATGTTAACTTTTATATGCGAACAAAAATTTTTTTTTTTAAAGAATATGACCATATACAGTCATGTAAAAAAATAAGCACACCCCATGTTGGCTTTTTACCGGATGTAAAAGGGAGGGTTGGGCGTCGGGCTAGCAACCCGTCCCCGTAAAAATCATAACCGCTATGGAAACGACGAGACAAATTTATCTCGCGTCGCCCAATACGCTACTTAGCGTGGGTGGAAAAGATGAAGAAGAAGAAGAAGAATGTTGGCTTGTTGGACATATTTGGACAAGCAAACATTTGATCCTCTTTGAAACAGTGACTATTAATAAAGTCTTTATACTTGAACAAAGCCACAAAGAAAATGAGCTTTTTCAATCATTTATTCAACAGAAATATCAACATAAGTACCCTCTTGGCCTCAGAAGCTAGTATTGTCCCCTTTAGCAGAAATAACGTCCTGTACGCGGTTTGAATAATTGTCCACCAGTCTCTGACATCGGCTTGCTGGAATGTTTAACCACACTTCCATGTAATAGTCTTTCAGTTGCAAGATGTTTGAGGGTTTTCTTGCATGTACTGCCCATTTCAAATCCCACCACAACCTTTCAATGGGATTCAGGTCCGGCTTTGACTAGGCCATTCCATAATCCTCCATTTCTTCTTTTTGAGCCAGTCCTTGGTGGATTTTCTAGTGTGCTCATTATTGATCATTGTTCTATCTAGTGCTAGTGATCATTATCCTGTTGAAAGGTCCACTTTCTGTTCAACTTCAACTTTGATAGATGGCCTCACATTATCTTCAAGTACTCTTTGATGCAGAATCCGTAGTTGAATCAATGAATGCAAGCTGTCCAGTCCCCGAGGAAGCGAAGCAACCCCAAACCATAACATTTCCAGCACTATGCTTCCCAGTTGATATGAGTTTCCCCTGAAAAGCTGTCTTTGGTCTGCACCAAACATATCTGCTGTTACTATGGCCAAACAACTCTATCTTAGATTCGTCTGTCCAGAGACCATTATTCCAAAAGGCGCGGTCTTTGCCTATATGCTCATAGGCAAGCCGTGGTCTTGCTTTAATGTTGTTTTTAGACAGCAAAGGCTTTTTAATGGCACAATTCCCATGCAGGTCAAATTTGTGCAATCTCTTTCTGATAGTAGAAGCATGAACTTTGACACCAACAGTTGGAAGACGTTCTAGCAGATCCTGTGATGAATTTTGGGATGCTTTGAAACTTCTTCTTGCATCAAATGCTGTGCTTATGGGTTGAATTTGCTGTGACGGCCTGTCCTGGACTAATTGGCAGTAGTTTGAAATCTGTACCACTTGTAGATTATTTTTCTTACAGTGGAGTGATGTCTTTCAAATAATTTGGAGATCTTTTTAAATCCCTTGCCATACTCATAAGCATCCAAAACTTTTTTTTTTTCTGAAGGCCTTACAGACACTTAGATATGAGAGGGGTATAAATAAGACAGGTTCCATTTGCACTCCCTAAGTAGGTTCTAATTTGAGGCACCCAACCGTGAACACCTGTTTCTAATTTTATGGATTTGAAGGTGTGATAAATGTAGAGGTGTACTTTTTCATCTCATTTGGTAGTGTATCACCTTTATTAATAGGCAGTATTTTAAAGATGATCAAATATTTTCTTGTCCAAATGTGTGTAAAAAAAACCCAAAACTTTTCATGGAGTGTATTTATTTTTTCACATGACTGTATATGAAATATATCACATATTTGCTGCTGTTAAACTATGTTGAGAAATAGCATTCTCAGCAGTATCAGAAATGTCCCTTTCCTAAAGTTTTCTGCAATACTTCGAGACAATGGCAGAAGCTAACACTTAAATATTGTCTCTTCGGTAATTAGATTAAAAGGAAACAGAGATACTGAATTTAATAAGAACTTCCTTTACCTCCTATGTTATACCCTAAGCAGGCGTTCTGGTCACAGTAACCTGGTGGTCCAGCAGCACCAGGCTTTCCAGGACTTCCAGGGTGACCCGGAGTGCCCTGAGTTCCAGGCCTGCCTGGAGGACCCTGGCTTCCTGTCCGGCCCTCACCTGGAGGACCTGCAGTGAGGCATTAACACACATCAACACTGTGCCACATGCAATCCAGCAGAGCTCCATGTTTGGAACTTTTATTATTTCAACATATTTATGTATGTAGTTCTGTACTTTCAGCACAAGCTAAGCCTTCCCCAAATGCCAATGGAACTTTCAACCATGTAGTTACTTTAAACTTCATTCATGAATAGTATTGATTTTTTTTTTTTTTATGAAAACATCCAGATGCAGGTCCGACGTATTTTTATAAACGCATACAAATGTGAATTCCTATAGTCTACATCATGTGAGACTGTAGATTTCTATCTAGGTTCTGAAGTAAAACAGGCGTGTTTTGAATAGCAGTATATTGGACTTTTAAGGAGATTATGAACAAATCTGAAGTACAGGGGTTATTCAAATGAACCCTTAAAAGTGTGACATAAATTAGAGAAGCAGAACATTAAATCTGTAGTTGCAAAACAGGTCCATTGTTCTCAATAGCCCCTTATTCTGTTACCTTAAGCTTGATACACTTTTGTGACACCTATTTGCAACAAACAAAACTTAAGGTTTTCATTTGACTCAAGCTCATATTTAAAGTAAAATGTTCCAGTAAGATGTAGGCAGTGTAGTGATCACCAACCTCTGAAACAAACCTCTTAACATAGACACACTCTATCACTTTATTAGAAACACCTAATAAAGTGATACTAATACTGAATAGGCCCTCCTTTGCTTTCAGAACTGCCTCATTTCTTCATAAGGTGTTGGAAACCTTTTGAGATTCTGACATAACTTACAGAACTGCTGATCTGTCAGCTGTACATTGGTGCTGCGAATCTACTGTTCTAGCTGAAGTTCACTGAACTCACTGTCATGTTCATGGAATGCGTGGTATGGTGTATTATCATGCTGGACATAGCCATTATAAGATTGTGCTCATACTCAATTGGTATTAAGGGGTCCAGTGGATGCCAAGAAAACATTCCCAACAGCATTACACCACAAATATCCTGAACTGTTGACAGAAATCCGGTCATGTCCATGGATTCAAGCTGTTGATGTCAAAATTTCACACTACCATCTGGTTGTTACAGTAGAACCAGCCTATTTGGCGCCAACAACTGTGTCAAAGTCAAAGAGATCACATTTTATCCCCATTCTGATGTTTGATGTGAACATTGAACAACTGCAGCTCGTGACCTCTATCTCCTGCCAGATGATTGCTTGATTGGGTAATTGCATGAATGAGCAGGTGTACAGACATTCCTTTTAAAGTAACCATTGAGTATACACCTAAATATAGTCACATCTAAATATAAACTATGTCTTCAACAACCAGATATGAACAAAGTGTCATATCTGGCAAACAAGAGTGGTCATTTTTTTACCTGGAGGTCCTGGGAGGCCACGTGGACCCTGTGTCCCCACACCTGGACTGCCTTTCTCTCCTTTCTCTCCTAGGAGTCCTGAACAGACAATAAAACAGACACTAAAGTGAGACCAAGCGGCACCATTTGCCTCTCTGAATTTGCACACTGCTGTCCTCGTTCGCTACTGGCCAGGCAGAGGGATTGAGATAGCAGACCTAGTGTAGCGTACACACACTGACAACAAGTCTGCACAAGAAATGTCTAGAATGTCTGTCTAGCTCTTTTATTTACCTTCCACCACTGACCACTGGTGGTGGAGAGAGTGCGAGAGCCACATGCTTTTCATGGGTCGCTAATCATTTGGCAAAGAACAACATAAATATGGAGTCCAGAAGGAAAGCTAGAGGTTCCACAGAGACTTCTGCTTCAACATATCCCGCTGCATGGAAAATAGCAAAAGACTGACTGCATACAAAAATAGTCTTGAACAGTTATTATTAGTTCTTTGCTATTCCAAAACCAAACGTTGTGACAAGCAAAACGTCTCAGAATTATGAGTCTTTATAGAGAGGCACACTCCAGTTTTTCGCAGGCTTCAAGGCAGCAATCTGGTCTTCATCACCCCTGACCAAGGCTGACAATTACCCCAGCCCTGAGCACATAATTAGCACTCTTGTAATGATAGGCTACACCACTAAACCCCTCAAACCACCTCTCATTAGCAAACGTTGTTAGTGTTGTGCGACCAGTCTGAACTAATTATATTAAAATTCTGCTTTGTGTCATTCTGTCTGTGTATATAACACTGCATGTGTGAACGGATTCTGGTCTTGTGATTCTTACTTGCTCATTATCTCTCTGCGACTTTCTTGAGATGATAATTTATTCTGTTGATTTAATAGTCAATAAAATTAACACTGAAACATAATCTCATGTGAATTGTGATGTCTGGTTTTTCCCATGGTGTGCATGAACTAACCTCTCTCTCCTGGACGGCCACTCAGTCCATTACCTCCGGGGAAGCCTGGTCTTCCTGAAGGCCCCTGCTCTCCCTGTGGACCCGGAGGGCCCTGACGGCCTGGTTCCCCTGGAGGACCTTGCACTGTCCGGACTGATACAGACTGACTAGGGATCTGATTCAGGATTGAGTTGTAGCGAGACAAGTGGCCTGATGAGAAGAGTGGCAAAGCAAGCAAGCGAAGAAGGATACATTAATAGAACTGAATGAATAACCAAATATGACTTTAAAATTATCTGGAGTAAAGTAAAGAAAGCTAAACAAGAAAAGCAGAACATGGATTCCAGAGTGGTGCAACAAAAACATATTCACTCTGGAGATCATAATGGAGACTTAAAAGTTCAAATGCCAACGATGCCACAGCCGGTTATTGGCGTGAGTCCAAGACAGCATAATTGGCTTTGCTAATGTATGCATGCGGGGGCAGACCGTGCTTTGCTCTAACTGTGTTCGGCTGCAATGTGTTGTTTAGCAGTTTTAAAAGATACAGTGGCTCACTTTATGTGTCTTTTAGGAAGCACATGCTAGCCTTCACTCTCCCCAGTCAATAGCTGTCCGAGAGAGGTAGCTAGTGGGTGGCAACTGGAAAATGACCAAATTTGGAGAAAATGAGGTAAATTATATACATTAAGAATAATAAAACACATATTATTCATAACTTCCCCATTCAGTTATTACTCAGAATTGATGGAGACCCAAGCACTTAACAATATTGTGTCCCTCATTATGGAGGCTTTGTATACTTGTTGCATTTGTATGCTTTGAGGAGGAGCCTATTTCAGTACTAACTGGCTGCATGTACAAGCTCAACAAAAACATACTCACTCTGAATTAGTTGTTCACACACTTGTCTGGCTATAGAGCGGACAACTGCCTGAGACTGCATGTCACCCTTTGAAGACAAAAAAATGGACGGTTAAAGTCCATTGCTTTGGTGCTGCTATGGTTTCTCACCAACAAGCATACATTACAGTGTTTTTAACAAAGCAGATAACAGCCCATAAAGCATAAATGTTTAATAAGTGTAATTTAACATTCACCACCATAGTCCTATTTTCTGATACCCAACCCTTCACAGACAGGCAACAGAGCCCAAGACTGAGCATAAAGCAGCTTTACAGTAAGACATGGATTCACAGAGGAAAGGTGTGTCAAAAATATATGCTATGCTTGTGCTTGTGACTTGTATCAGGTTGTCTGTCTGAGGGTCCCTTAATCCCATTGCTAATACCCCGCCATTTCATGCGTGACTTGTCACCCAGGCCAAGCTTATATAAACCTCTCCAAATTTTACACAATAGATCAGACTTACCCTCTCCCCTCGCTCGCCTTTGGTACCATGAGGACCCTGCCAAAAAGAAAAGGGAAAAGGTAGGTAAACAGCTGTCTTGCAAAGATAATGGAGAATTTCAAAGACCACTGGTTGTGTGGGTCACAGATCTGATTGGGGCTGATCAAAAATGAAAGTGGTGCATTGGAGCGCATATGTGCCTGCTTTGTTGTAACACAGGTCATTTTGAAGGGATTATGACTAAATCATCATGAATGCAGCCCACGGTCCAAGAACATGAAGAAGACATGTTGTTCAGCTAATGCAGAGACAGAGGATGGGCCAGAATACTAAGGCTACTAAATAATTCTGACATCATAAAATGGTAATTTGGAGGTCTGGAAAACACAAGCTCACACATATGAAGGGCTAATGATTGTGCCAAAATGTTTGTCTCATTCTTAAATTTCACGTGCAAGAGTATGCATAGCCAGAAATATGAGACATTGCCTGAAATATCACAGAGCAAGAATGTACTTTTTGCCAAGTGTCATAGTGTGCATGCGCTTCAGTAAAGAGCCTCACTATTCATGGACCAACCCCACACTGGTACTAAACATGTCATCTCCTTGACAGCCTGTCTACCAGGTTCAATAGAGAGACCAACACAGAAAGGTCCACATCACTACACACAAGCATATGGTTCTTCTTTACCACCAGCTCTAAACAAACACTCTATTAAAGAGCTCTCGCTTCCTAATTTGAAAAGGTGTCACTCCATAGGAATATAATTGAGACTGACGTTGCTTGACAACATTTGATCCCTTGCTCGCCCCTGACATAAAAATGAGGAACAAGCATTCCACCCCGAGGGTCCACACAAGCAGTAGCTGAGGTTTCTTCTCCTGAGTAGTCAAGAGTTCAACATGGTGGGTGTTTAGCCTTTTGTCTGAATCTGACAGTCCGGGATGCAAAACAATACGTGTCTATCTTGTTTACTATTAGCTAGATTCAGTGAGAATAAAACATCATGTTACAATGCTAGTTTGAATCCTGGATGGTGTCTATGCATAAATGCAAACAGATGTGAAGCATTTCTAAATCTTGGAAATTCAAATCATATGGAGAAATCCATGTGAAATTGCATTAACACATTGAAAGCTTCACCATGATGGAGAACATAGGATTAGCAGAGAGCAGAAATGAGCTGAGGGCTGACTCAAGGAGAATAGAAGACTGAACAGACCAGTGTCAATTAACCCACTGATCTGACTGAGGTCATGACCCATTTGTTTACAGCGTTAGCTCTGTTCTTTTCTGTTCGGGGAGGTCTGAGTGTGACGCTGGATGCAGTTGGGAGAATGACTCAGCAGTGGGACACAGTCCCAGAACTAGCAGTGGAGTTGTTTTAAATGAGGCACATGCTTTCAGCACACCACATTCGTCTGACCTGGAGAAACCATATTTACAACTTTAACTGAATATGTGAGTGGTGAAAAGTTAGACCTTTGGGGAAAGATTTTTGCTTACTTATTCAGAGGATGGCTACTGAGGCTTAGACGTTAACCAAATGTATTTATCAAAAAGAAATGAATGTGTGAACAGTGACATTTCACTGTTCTGTAAGATCGTGATACTTTCTACTAATCAGTGTTACAGACACTGTTTGGATTCATATGTAAATCCTTTAATTCATCATCATGTAATTTCAAGTCCTAAGTAAATATGGGTTTCTCTGAGTGCTGGTCTTATACTTACAGGTGGTCCATGATCACCATGTGGTCCTGGGGGTCCAGTGGTTCCTGGAGCTCCGGGAGCACCTGGACTGCCCTGTTGTAACAGAAACCGAATGGCCAAGGCGTAAACAAGAGCCTAATGCATTTGGGTGGTCCTGAAGATTTTTGGGAAGAACAAGATAATGCTTACAATAGGTCCTGGTGGGCCATGTTGTCCCTGTGGTCCATCTTTCCCAGGCAAACCCTACAGAAATAGAATTCCATTATGAAAGGACTCAATAAATGAGTATAATGTTTATATAGTATTAATACAAATTAATACAATGTTTATATAGTAACTTGTCTTCTCAAGACAATGTTAAACTAAATGAACATATAAATCCATACTCTCATACTTCTTTCACTTTTGTCCCCTTTATGGACGCACTGAAATTTTCGCTTAGGAAAACGTAAACATGCTGAGCATTTTCATTTTTAAGACTAAATATAACCAACAATATAAATCACTTTAGCATTATAATGATCTATCATAATCAGTCCGTACAGGAGTTCGCTGAGGTTTTTGTGCTTTTGTTGCAGAAAACTACTTGAATCGGGGAAATCGCAACTGCACAAAATTGTTTTGCCTGGCTTTTCGCAGTGATGTTTGTTGGTGAAAGGTACGTTTTAGCTGCATTCATGTTCGACTCACATGAACTGAATGCGCGCACATGAATCTTTCGCGGAATGCGTGTTTTGATGACGTCACATCGCGCGTTGTGATGATGTCACATGACACGTCTTGGCCCAAATCTGCAGAAAATCTGTGTTAATTCTGAAACATTGCAACCGCCTATGAATATTGCAGATTTTCCTTGATTTTGAGTTCATTTCTGCGATCGCAAAATCGCTAAATCCTGGAGGGACTGCATTATAATGCTAAATATAATAGAGGTATTGACATTGCAGCTGGCAAAACTCCAAGTAATGTAATCCACCTTCAGTGGTTTAAACTGAAGTGCTGATTTTTTATCTATTTCATCTAACAATTGACAACCATAATGGCTTCTCCTTTATTTCACTCAAATTCAGCGTGAATGCTGATGCCTCAGACAGTTTCCTATTGGCTGATGTATACAGAAATATGATGGATGGCAATACATCAACAAAATAAAATCAGTGGCAACATGTGCACATTTCATGGACACCACACATTATACTGATTATTTGCGTAAATGTATTTCCAAAACCAAGAAACCGTTACCTTCATAGCTAGCTGTTTTCATTTAGGAATCAAAAACAACTGGTTCCGAGCAGAACAAACCTTGTAAGGTTTGCATTTTCAAAATTAGAAAACAGTCCTGATATACACCGACATATACTCTGAGACCATTAGTGTTCAGTTCAATTCAGTTTTGGAATGAGAGCTTAATGTAGAGAACCTTTTCAAGAGTTTACTGAGAAACAACAACGCTAGAAGTGGACAAGCTTTGCACTGACAGATACAGTGCATTAGGAACGTATTCCCACATTTTGTTATGTTACAGCCTTATTCCAAAATGGATTAAATTCATTATTTTCCCCATAATGACAACATGAAAAAAGTTTGTTTGAAATCTTTGCAAATTTATTTAAAAAAACAAAACAAAATGTTTATGTACATAAGTATTCACAGCCTTTGCCATGACACTCAAAACTGAGCTCAGGTGCATCCTGTTTCCACTGATCATCCTTGAGATGTTTCTCCAACTTGATTGGAGTCCACCTGTGGTATATTCAGTTGATTGGACATGATTTGGAAAGGCACACACCTGTCTATATAAGGTCCCACAGTTAACAAAGCATGCCTGAGCACAAACCAAACCATGAAGTCCAAGGAACTGTCTGTAGACCTCCGAGACAGGATTGTATCGAGGCACAGATCTGGGGAAAGGTACAGAAACATTTCTGCAGCATTGAAGGTCCCAATGAGCACAGTGGCCTCCATCATCCGTAAATGGAAGAATTCTGGAACCACCAGGACTCTTCCTAGAGGTGGACAAACTGAGCGATTGGGGGAGAAGGGCCTTAGTCAGGGAGGTGACCAAAAACCCGATGGTCACTCTGACAGAGTTCCAGCATATCTCTGTGGAGAGAGGAGAACCTTCCAGCAGAACAACCATCTCTTCAGAACTACATCAATCAGGCCTGAATGGTAGTGTGGCCAGACGGAAGCCACTCCTCAGGAAAAGGCACATGACAGCCTGCCTGGAGATTGCCAAAAGGCACCTGAAGGACTCTCAGACCATGATGAAACAATGGTTGAACACTTAGGGCCTGAATGGCAAGCATCATGTCTGGAGGAAACCAGTCATCACCTGGCCAATACCATCCCTACAGTGAAGCATGGTGGTGGCAGTATCATGTTGATGGGATGTTTTTCAGCAGTAGGAACTGGGAGACTAGTCAGGATCAAGGAAAATATGAATGCAGCAATATACAGAGACATCCTTGATGAAAACCTGCTCCAGAGCGCTCTGGACCTCAGACTGGGGCAAAGGTTCATCTTCGAACAGGACAACAACCTTAAGCAGACAGCCAAGATAACAAAGGAGTAGCTACAGGACAACTCTGTGAATGTCACTGAGTGGCCCAGCCAGAGCCCAGACTTGAAACTGACTGAACATCTCTGGAGAAATCTGAAAATGCCTGTGCACCGACGCTCCCCATACAACCTGATGGACCTTGAGAGGTCCTGCAAAGAAGAATGGGAGAAACTGCCCAAAATAGGTGTGCCAAGCTTGTAGCATCATACTCAAAAAGACTTGAGGGTGGGTGTAAGTGGTTCCAAAGATGCTTCAACAGTGTATTGAGCAAAGGCTGTGAATACTTATGTACATGTGCTTGTTTTGTTTTTTTATTTTTAAATAAATTTGCAAAGATTTCAAACAAACTTCTTTCATGTTGTCATGGAGTATTGTTTGTAGAATTTTGAGGAAAATAATAAATTTAATCTATTTTGGAATAAGGCTGTGAAGTGAAGCGCTGTGAATACTTTCCGGATGCACTGTATATCCTGGTTCCTTTTTACACAAGGAGTGCAGTCATAATAGATCCACCTGTAATCAGCTAGTAACAATGTGATAGCGAGGAGAATGCTTTCCTCGCACACATTATGTCCCCCGATGCCCGTCAAAGACCGTCTGAACGGCAGCTTATCTGAGCATTGCAGAACACTGATGACCAAACTCATGTCTACAGCTTATTCACACTAGAATTGATGCCTCCAGCATGATAATGCACCATGTCACAAGGTATGTATCATATTCGAATGGTTCCAGGAACATGACAGCGATTTTTATTGCTTCAGTGGCCTGTGTGGTCCCTGGATTTCAACCCCATTGAGTATTTTGGGATGAGGTGGAAAGGGCTGTTAGCAGCAAGACTGTGCAACCATCCAATTTTCAGCAACTGTGCAACAAAATCATTTCCACATGGTACAACATTCCTGCACAATACATTCAGCATCTGAGGAATTCATGCCCAGGCAAATCCCTGATGTTCCTAAGGCCATTCACAGCTATTCTAGCTGGCACTCTAATACTGATAGTGGCCTGGGTGCATTTGCTCAAAAATTGGATGCATATTTGTTGGTCTACACATGGAGAAAATAAATCTGTTGATGAGTTGTTGTCTGGGAGAGTTTAATGGCTTTTTTATTTTATTTTAACAAACAGGAATCCTTCATTTTAACAACAGAAAGGTGTATGCATCATTCTGTCAGGCTTAGAAAAGTTTTAATTTGAAAATAGCTCCAATGGGTTATGCAGCAGTTGATAAATTATCCTCTGAACGAGATGAATAAGCAGTTCATAAGGAATTACGGGTTTGGGGTTTTTTTTTTTTCATTTTGATAACAGATCAAGCTGCTCAGCATTTCAGGAACATAGTCTAATGGAATGCAGCTATGTTGTGCAGTAGACATTCTATATAAAAATCATTATCATAAGCCTACCTATAGGCCTGTGCCTATATGCTCATATTCTTTTGTTTTGAAAAAATAAAATAAAAAATAGAGAAGAAAAAAGAATAAAGACTTAAACAAACCTGTCATCAGATAGTTTAACCTGGATTCACTGGGGCAGCATTTGTAAAGATCTAACATAATATTTTTTTGTCTTGCAAGTATGATGAAGTTCTAGTTTTAATAAAGCATGTGTTTTATGTTTGCTTGTTAATAATAGCTTTTTGCAGAGAACAAAAGCAGTCATAATTTTGTTTAATAAATCATCACTTTTCTCATTTTGGCTTAATTCGTTTGTTTTTTAACCACTTCTAAACCAGGTCTGTCACATTTGGAGCAGATATTACAAAACATGGGTCTCATTTATGAATCTTTTAGTAAATTTGTGTGTAAATGTTGGCATAAGACAAACAGAGCTAAAAGTTTCTGTCGGATTTACCCCATTTTTCAAAAACGCTCCTTTTTCTTCTTACTATCCTGGAAACACAAGATGACAAATAAAAAGGGAAGAGTTCACATAGATTTTCATAGAAAAAAAACCACAAAGTCGGCAACAAAACATAATGATTAAGACAACT
>JAOUWY010000071.1:30338608-30348752 GCA_025728095.1 Prietella phreatophila
AATTGAGTTACTGGGCACAGGTATGGCATATATGATATGGCCATGTGACCAACTAATGCTCAAGCACAAACTTGTGCAGAACAAGTCCAACAAGCTTTATTATTATTATTATTATTATTATTATTATTATTATTATTATTTCTGGTCAAAACAATTCATTTGTATTATATCTTTTGGTGTGATGCAACTGACATTGCTTATCCCATACACTACCATCATAATTACTACGAGCATGCTCCAGTAACATTACATAACAGACATAGGTCTGGAAATTGTGTTCCGTCCAAACAGTACTTAATTATTTTCTGTATGGCTTATCCTACACAGAGTCAAAGGGATCTTGGAGCCTATCCTAAGGGACTCCTCGGAACATGTGGCGGGGGAGACCCTGGACAGGGTGCCAACCCATCACAGGGCACAATCACACACACACACACACACACACACACACACACGCGCACTACCGACAATTTAAAAAAGGCAATCAGCCTACGACGCATGTCTTTGGACCTAGGGGGGGGACCGGAGTAACTGGAGGAAATCCCCAAAGCACGGGGAGAACATGCAAACTCTGTGCACACAGGGTGGCAGCTTTAATCAAACCCCCAACCCTAGAGGTGTGTGGCAAACGTGCTAACCAGTAACACTAAGATGTAAATCTTCATTTTAATGTGGATTTTTTTTTTGCTTTCACATATTAAATATTAATGTATAATTACATATTATAGAATTTGAACAGCGAATTCATTCTGCCAAAATTCAATCAGCATAAGTCTCTGCAGGATTATATAGCATATACTTGGTGTATATAATATATAGAATACAGTTCGAATATAGGCGGGATTCCGAGCCAGAGCACGTTTGACAAGTTTTAGATTTTACATTTCTTGCAAGTGTACAGAATATTTTAACCAGAAGAGTCCCTTATGGCACTTTTCCACTGCATGGCACGGCTCGATTCGATTCAACTTTGCTCGCTTTTGGGGGGTTTTCCACTGTGGATAGTACCTGGTACTTGGTACCTTTTTAGTACCACCTCGGTCGAGGTTCAGAGTGAGCCGAGCCGATACTAAATGTGAGCCACGCACAGAGGGAGTAAGGAAATCTCCTTAACGAGTGGTTCTGTATTGTGCCTGAATAAATGTGTCATTTAATACATACTTTGTGTATGGTAATATTCTATTAATTAAAAATTATATATCATTTATCTCATTACAGATAAAATTACAACAAAGGTTACTGATTTCCAAACAGGCATTTATCGAAGTCACTCCCGAAGTGGCTCAGTCTAACTTAGTCATTTCGCGTCTAGAACGCCGTTATTGTACATCCTTAATAGGGTTCATGTTCAGTGAACAGGAAAGGCGTTTGGAATACAGCCTGACCGTGTATTTGTACAGGGCTTCGATAATACAACATTATTCCTGTGTGAAGGCGAGTAGAAGATGACACCCACGTTCAGGCAGCACTAAACCGTAGTGGAAAAGCAAGCACAGAAAAGTAATGTGAGCCGAGTCAAGTCGAGCCGTACCATGCAGTGGAAAAGTGACTTTTGTGTGGTGGAAATATTTGCCCATATGTAGGCACATGCACTAAGGAGATGCAGTAAAAGTCTTACTGGTGGTCCCTGGATAGAGAGCCCACTTGGCCCCTGTGGTCCAGGAGGCCCTTGAGGTCCTGGAGGTCCAATTTCACCAGATGGCCCTTGAGGTCCCTTTAATAATTAGACAGAGAAAGGTTGTGCATTAATGATTTCTTTAATGTAATCTAATTGGGAAAACAAAGATTTTCTGCCAGAATTGAATAAATGTAATCGATGTTTCTAGTCAGCACTGCGTCGGCCTGCCTGATGAAACTATCCTGATCCCACATCATTAAATACAATATTCATGAGCTACAGCGAAGCCGACCACTGTTTACCCTGTGACATACTGCTCAGATAGGGCCATTACAACTGACTTTACCCTGCTTTTGGAAATTGCTTTACCCATTATCCATACAAGAGAAATTATATTACATCTACATAACGCCTACTTTATCTGGCTCATAGGATCTTTTGCATGACTTTGTACCAGTGTATGAAACAGACTGGGAAGGAGAGCTGCAGTAACAAAGCAGGAGCCTGTAACTTAAACAAGACTTCAAATAATAATGGCAGATCAGGATATAAATTGAGCTCTCAGTCAAAACCCAATTTACCCAGTGTGTAAAAACACATGAAACCTCCAAAACCAACAGTGACATACACTGTCAAGCACAAGTTTATGAATTCCAAGATGTCGATCAGTCTTATTCGTTTGGATACTGAAGCAGGTTAGTCAGGGTCAAGCTCAAGGGAGGCCCCTCATATTGGATATTATGAAATGCTGTTTGACTTAAACGTGTATTTTACCACTGAGCCTGGTTCCCCTCGATCACCTCTTGAGCCTCTTATACCAGGACCACCCTGTAAGTTACAAACACACACAAACACATACAATTATAAATAAACGACTGCTGGCACAGTAAATCCACTATCTACAAGCGTTTTCTCAAAAGCTGGTGTACGCCCCATTGCTATGGTCCCCTCCAGAACTACTGGAACGGCAAGGCCAATTCATTTGTTTGTGCTATACACTGAAGACATTTGGGCTTGAGATCAAAAGATGGATATGAGACGAGAGTTTATGATTTCAGCCTTTTATTTCCTGGTATTTACATTTAAATGTGTTACATAAACAACATAAAACATGGAACCTTTTTGTGTCAGACCACCCAATTTTTAGGTGAGCAAAAGTATAGGAACAGATAAGAAAAGAAGTCTTGAAGAAAATTCAAGTAAATGAAAATGTATTTGCACCCATAGTACTAATTCCCCAAATCTATGAAACTGCATTGATAATGGGATTCAGCTGGACTAGACACAACCAGGCCTGATTACTGCAAACCCTGTTCAATCAAATCAACACTTAAACAGAACTTATTCAACAGCATGAAGTTGATTAAAAGGTTTTACCCAGTAACACACTATGCCTAAGTGGAAAGAAATTCCAGAAATTATGAGGAAAAAGATGATTGAAATAAATTAGTCTGGGGTTACAATGCTATTTCAAAGGCTCTAGGACTCCAAAGAACCACAGTGAGAGCCATTATCTCCAAATGGAAAAACTCAGCACAGTAGTCAACCTTCCCAGAAGTGTCCGACCTTCCAAAATTCCTCCAAGAGCAAAGCAACTACTCATCCAGCAAGTCACAAAAGAGCCAAGGACAACCTCAAAGGACCTACAGACCTCTCTTGCATCAATAAGTCACTGTTCATGACTCTACTATCAGAAAGACACTGCCCAGAAATTGCATCCAAGAGTAGTGAGGTGAAAAGCACTGCTAATCCAGAACAACATTAAGGCTCGTCCGAATTTTGCCAAAACACACCTTGATGATCCTCAAACCTTCTGGGAGAATGTTCTGTGGATTGATGAGTCGAAAATGGAACTGTTAGTAAGACAGGTGTCCCGTTACCTCTGGTGTAAAACCAACACATTTTGCTTCAATTAAAAAAATTATAATAAAATTAATAAAAACAGTTTTTTTTATTGTGTGTTTTGTTTGAAGATCTAAAACTATTTAGTATGAGATATATACAAAATCTAAAGAAATCAGGAAATACTATTTCACAGCATTGTATTTGATTTGGCACAGGTTTTATACCGGATGTCCTTCCTGATGCAACCCTCCCATTTAATCCAGGCTTTCTGACCTCCACTGAGGGTGCACTGGCTTGTGCAACCCCCAGTGGCTGGGTTGGTTCCCTGCCATGGTGTGCTCGAGCCATGGTGGTAAAAGCACAGGATCCTTAGCCACTAGACTACCAGAGAACAACTACATTTTCTTAGTAGCTTGTATATAATATCTAGCTACATTATCAAAAGGGAACGTTAGCTGTACTGTAGCTATTTTAATTTATGAGTAGTTTACTACTAAACAAGTTAGAATTGCACTGTGGCCTTGCTCAAAAGAGGAGTTGTAAAAGCAGCAACTGTGTCCGGTGCAGTGTAAACTCACCCAGCCATCAAAAGGTCGACTCCCACCCTGCTCAGCACCCTGGCTATAGATTACACCACTTACAAGTTCATGCCCTCACTGCTGTAGGCATCTGCCAGTAATTTCACCCCGTTTGCTTCCTCTTCCAGTGTTTGCTTTAATCATAGCCCCAAGGCACTACGGTAGTGTCTTTGGCTTGAGGCTACAAATCAAATGCTTGCGTGAATTTGATTCCTGTGCTAGCGGCCCTAGCTTTCAATGCCGTAGAAGCTGACAGGAAACTTCTACATGTCTCCACTGAGAAAAAATGTCTTAAAGACATGTCTGCATGACAGCAATCTTAATATCAAGATGGCATATTAAAATTTTAATATTAAGAGGCTGGGATGAAATACACAAGCCTCTCAAATGTAATCTGCACCAGGGCTACAGTATAGCTGCTTTGACATAGTCTAATAGAAATGACTGATATTGATCTATCAGTATGAACAGAACAGACGCAACCTAATCAGATTTGATCAATTGATCTCCACTTAATGACTTTCTCAACACGATGGATTGTTTACAGCGTGGTCTTTCCATGGCCTTCAAAAGGCATGTGTGCACAGCACTGCGTTCCAAATGAGCTAATTTGTTTAACCTGCCGTACTGACTGCTTCAAGTACCGTGGGCTAAATTAAGCAATCAGACTATCTACTGCTTGTTACCCAAATCTCACTTACTCTTCTTCACCTAATGACTTTGCTGTTCTGCAGCTCAGTATATATCTGTTTCCCAACTTCTTAATCACATTTATCTGTAGTTCTTCTCTTTATTGTAACATGCTGCATTTGAAATTGGAGTATTGGGAATGTGATTGTTGATAATGTTATGTAACAGGCAATGTCTCATAGACATGCATAAGACACAGGAGAAAGAATAGAAAGTCTTACTGGAGGTCCAGAGGGTCCTGGTGGTCCTTTACTGTCCTGTGAGCAGGTGCATGCATGAGGCAGAGCAGGACAGTCTTTCTCTACTCTCTACAACAACAAAAAAGCATAAGAAGTCTCTTAAAACAGCTTTCTTCTTTCGTCTTTAAGGCTTCCATATATCTTTAACTGTTAGTCGAATCACCAGCATGCATGCAATTCCCTCAAGTCATTAATTTAGGAGCACACGGTCACAAAACAAGCAGTACAGGGATATTGTTCTTTCTGTCCATCGATCAAAAGCCAACCAGCTCTATTTGTCTGATACAAGCCTACGTAATTGTATTAACCGTGAAGCCATGTGTAAAATTAACAGGGTCTGAACTCAGTTCATATAACCTGTATCAGATTATCCAAAAAAGTAACATTGGGATCTATATCAATTATTGCAAAATGTGATGAAATTTAATCAGCGGTTGACAGGAACCACAGAATAAATCTATAAGAGTCTAGATATAATAATAAGAACCATCGTGGGTGACCTAGTGCGTGCTCAGTGTTTTAAGTGACACACTTTTGTTTTCTAAATTGATTATACTGTGGGAATGTTCCTCAAATGACATTCTTCAAATAAAGTAAGGAAGGCTTGCTGGGAAATGTTTAGCGAAACAGATATTTCCTACAGAGACAAACAGCCTATTGTGGAACATGAACACGTCTTTGGTTTTTAAAACGTATTTAGAATGAGTGCTATCTACCATTGCAAACTCATTTTTTCCACTACTCGACGTTCATTAAAAGGTGTGTTGTGTGTATTATAATCAGAACCCTGGCTTCATATAGCACTAAAAGCAAAATACATAGTTGGTCTGTAGGTTTTTATAGATAAATGACCTCTTCTCTCGGACAAAAATCTTGCCCCACCATTTTTGGAGGAGTGTTGCCACCCCTGCAGTAAACCAGACTGTAAATAATCATTTAGCTATTGCCAATTAGTTGGCTTACAGATTGTTTATGTTGCTAACTTGACAGCTGGATTGGTTTGTCTTCAAGCTTTCAGTGAAATGGAAAGACAGCATTTTCTTGTTAGGTGGATGGTTGGAAGCTCTGATTGAGTGCTCTACTCTAGCAGAAGGACAGAGCAATTCGATTCTTACCAGGCCTGGGAGCTCACAGCATTTATCTCGACTGGCCCATGATGTACTGCAGACAATATCAAACATTTGAAGCTGAAACTGTGGGCATACAAAGACACAGATTATATTCATAACTCATGAAAACAACTACAGTTTTCTGTAAAAACTAACAGCAATTTCACATAACTAAACATCTGTTATGTCAAATATCTTATTTAGGGCAGAACTAAATAAAAACAAAATGCAATTTTTACGATCCCTCTTTTTTAATAAATTATTAACATTTTGCAGATTCTGCAATGTGTCTGTAAACTTATGACCTCAAGTGTAAATGTCCAAACGCACGCACGCACACACACACACACACACACACACACACACACACACACACACACGCACGCACGCACGCACGCATACACACACACACGCACACACGACACAGTTTGTTATGGGGAAACGCAACCCACAATGTTTTCCACTTGTATTATTAACTCATATTTCATGCTTTAAATTGCCACCTCTAACTCCCTCTCATATGAAAGAAAAAAAAAGAATTTCCTTTGAAAGCTGTATCACTTTCAGGAATAAACACAATCCATCTCAGCCAGCACATTGTCCCAGATGACTGATATGGCTCTTGTCCATGTCTTACTGATGCCGAGTTGTCCCTGCTGCCACGCGAGCGCACCATTCGGCCCAGAACCTCCATTCCATCTGTGGTGATGTTCCCAGCAGCGCTGATGGGCTTCTCACCCACTATCTTACAGTCGATCACTACCTTCGCAGACGTCTTGCTGATTGCCACATGGAGCTGTGTGACAGAGCATTGAATGTCATTCTTCATACAAAACACTGACATTACAGCCTAATCTCTACATACCAGTATCTGATTACCAGAGACAATAACTGTACCTGTTTATGCAAAACACAATTTTGTATAATACTTGCATGAATTCTTCAGATTCTTCAGTATTTGTAAATTAAGCTCTAAAGGTATTGCGATGTTGGTTACGCACACGCGCTGATGATTTAAATTGCGAAGGTCATTATCCAGACCTCAAATATAACTACAATCAATTCTATTTAGACGTGACATGGAGTTGCACATGCACAGGTTGGAGTTTGAGTAAAAACAGGGGCATGTATCAGTTACATGCAATTTTGTACATGAACTTAAACACATTTTTCTTATGCTTCAAGCTAGGAACAGTATTAAGCACCTTCTGACAATTTGATGTAATCACAATATGTCATGGTGAAATATAGGAGGCACATTGGTCATCGGGGACAGCTCTGTAATTGGAGACATTGCTTATCTATTGTTTATGGTTCTACTTTTTCAGAGTGAAGAGGTTGTGGTTATGGATTACCAACAGAGTCAAGCACAAAGCCTAAAGGAAATGAAAAGTAAATGGGAAAAGTAACATTTTACTGCACCGCTCCACTTTCTGCCATGTCTCATCTCAGACCAACACAACCCGATGTGGTGTTTTGCTGTTAAAGGCCATCTACCTCAAGTTTTAATGTTTCATCCATTCTGAGCTGCTTTTCTGCTCATTTATAAAGCGTAGTTATTTGAGTCACGATAGCCTTCCTTTCTGCTCAAATGAGTCTAGCCATTCTCCTTTGACCTCCCTCATCACCAAGGTGTTTCCACTTGCAGAACTGCTGCTCTTTGGAAGATCTTTTTTTCTCTCTCTAAACAAACTCTAAAGACTGTTGTGTGTGAAAATCTCAGGAGATCAGCGGTTTCTGAAATACTCAATCCAGCCTGTCTGGCACCAAACAACCACGAGTCACTGAGATCACACCTTTTCCCATTCTGCTATTTGATGTGAACATTAACTTTCAAAACTACTTAGCTGTATCGGCATGATTTTATGCACTCCTCTCCTGGGCTGATTGGATAATTGCATGAATGAGCCAGTGTACAGGCTATTAAATGACAAGAGAGTATATAAGGTAGACTGTTATGTCAGTGGTTTTGAATTTATATTATAGTCATGCATTTAAAATGTGTATTACTTTCATTTAAGATGATTCAATATGATTATGTCAGTTTAAAGGAAACTGCGGTAGTATAGAGCTGAATCAGCTAAACCTCGACCATTACCTAGTAAGTGCTACAATAACTGTGTTCTAATATAACAGACTACCTGTAAAGAAATAGTATAATCTGTTGTTGACTAAAGTTCATGCAAGCATGAGGCCACTTAGCCAGAGAATGTCAAATACTAATGGATTTTAGGTCTAAGTCACAATTTTATCCAATTTTATCCAATTTTTTGGATGAGTGCATGGATGTACATGTGGCAGAGTGAGTGCAAGGGAGGCAGTGACAAAATGAGAGCAAGAGAAAGAGAAAGAGAGAGAGAGAGAGAGAGAGAGAGAGAGAGAAGGAGGGAGTAAGACAGAGAAAGAGAGAAAAGATATAGTTGTCAGAATGCTGTGAATAAAGGTGGGTGAATGCAGGCTCATATTTGGCTCATTATGGCACTGTCACACAGTAACGTCAATTGCTGTGAATAATGGTGTGATACGGCGCGTGAGAAAAAATTCAAACACTTCTTGTGAAGACAGAAAAGAAAGTAAAAAGTCGACAAAGGAAAGCCCAAGGACTGCTTCTTCTTGGCGAAAATTTACACTGACAGCCAGTCAGATACAAGAATAATTAGACACAGCACACCACATGTCTCACCTGGGCCTCATGTGCGAGTGCGAGACATGTGATTTTAATGCACACACTGGCGAGGGTGAGAAGTCAGAGTAGCTCCTTTTTCAGCTCAAGCCCCTGTGGCTCTCACGTCTCCTCTGATCAATCCTGGGGTAATTCTGTTGCCAGTGTGATGCATTGGTCTATTTCACACCACTCGCTTCATCCTTAATGCGCCTGCTTGTGCTCAAATCTCTGCCTCTGCCTCATAAGGATGCAGTGCTTCATTTGTTTGTTTGTGTTCTTGTCCCTTTCGAGGCGCTCCCACAGAGGCAGATTCTTGAGCGTGATTCAGAGCTTTCTATGTCTGAAATACTTCAGAGTGCTAGCATCTCAGAGAAGCCATCAGTAGCCTTCTGTTATTAACAAAACGACACGTTTTACACCAGCCTCCAGAAAAGGTTACTAATGCCACATTATTTCCCATCGGAATAAAAAAATAAAAAATAAATAAAACAATGAAAACGACGAAAAGATTCGTAACGCAATGAACTGAATGTGTTTTTTGTTCACTGATATGGGAAGAGAAATGATCCAAGCGCTTGTGTCAGCACTTGTTTTCCCGTGTGGAAACCAAATGTGTGAGAGCAGAATGCGTGGAGTGAGAAACAACAAACTCTAACTCAGCAACCGTTCAGCCGAGCCAAACTACACACACACACCAAAACCTTCAATCGGGAGCAGCAAAGCCTCCACATTCGCCGACCTCTGCTCACATGACCAGGATCTCCTCCAAGCCGAGGATTTGTTTAAAAGCTGTCAAAACAAATCGGAGACAAATAAAAGACTTACCCTTACTCGGCACTATCGAACGAAATGAGTGCTCTGTGAGAAGAACAATTTTACTTTGTGGAAATCAGTCACAGCTGCTGCAAGATAAATTTGAAGCTTCGGGCTGCTGCGCTGCACTTGACCAGAGTGTGTTTCTTATTAACACTTTTGAACAAAGACGCCACATGAAGCGCAATAATCTATAGATACATGAAGGTAAAGCAGCAGAATCAAAAAATGGGACATGGGATAATTTATTGCAGAAGCCTGTATTTCTAATGAGCGTCTGTCTTATGGGTCACAGTGTAAGCAAAGCTTCAGGGAAGAGATGAGGATAAATAAATATACTGCACAGTGAGTTATAGCGATGCTGTCATGCAAGTCGAGATGGAATACACTCGGGAGGTAAATGGAATTACAAACAGAACAGGTTACTTTTTACTTTATGTATGTTACCCCTAGGACAAATTATTCGTAAACATGGAATTAGCTTCCATTGTTATGCTGATGATACACTATTGTATGTTTCAGTGAAGCCAGAGGACAGACAGAAGCTTAGTAAAGTTGAGGATTGTGTAAAGGACATTAGACGATGG
>JAOUWY010000071.1:30348852-30361801 GCA_025728095.1 Prietella phreatophila
ATTTCTGTAAAGCTGCTTTGAGACAATGTCTATTGTAAAAAGTGCTATACAAATAAAATTGAATTGAATTGAATTGAGTTAAACACTGAGCCACGGAAAACATTATCCAATCCGATCGCTCCAAATACAGTATATATGCAGAACAGGTAATAGTGACAGGCTGCTCTTCATGAACACGAGACAAGACGTCAGCGCTCGAGCTTTATCCCCGACCTGATAGAGTGTGGTATGTTTGAGAGAACAGAAACTCACAAACAGTAGCTCGAGCTCGGGATCACCCCAGGACACATCATCTCTCAAGTTTCCACTAGTGGCCTATAAAACTGCTCGCTAGGTCTTTGTAAAAACAAACCTGTGATACTGAGCCCTTCTGCCGGAATTGATCCTGGCTACAGATCTGAGTACTTGGTGTGAGTACTAGTGTGAACATACTCTAAGTGAGACTGATGAAAGTGAAGAAGATAACTCGTCTGAAAAAAAGCAAAATGCTCGGTTGCACTGCAATCAATAAGGGCTTCAAGGAAGCTTCAGATATTACAGAACTCCTTTGGCCATGATGAAAATCTCACCAGTGATGAGCAGTGGAAGGTTGCGGTGATTTCCTGTCAAAGTTGTAGCCAATACCGTATAGTATAAAAATAAAATAAATAAATAATTAAACTGACCTTGTGAAAACTGCCGTAAAATATTTTTCTGATGTCAGGTCCTTCAAAGGTCACTGTCTGGAAATCACCCTTGTAGTCATAGTTAAAGAATGTCAATGTTTTCGCACCATCTGAAAACAAAAATGTCAATGTAAATGTACAAAGAGATTCAAAGTATAAATCAGTTTCACATGATCCAATTACTGTATTGTTTCTCTTTTGAGGGAGAATATTATTACATTGCCACAACAAGCCATGGCCTATTGAAAGGGCTATTGGTGTGGTGCTTAAGGACGCTTTTTTAGTGACGATATGCAAACAGCAGGCCGACAAATACAATACTCACTGTCCAGGATGAGACCCACCAGGGGCTCATTGGCTTTATTGAGAATTTCCCACAATGCAAAGGCCTCCTGTGGAGTTTCTGGCAGAATGCGGAACAGCACTGACACGGTGTAGTCAGAAGGGAGTCCCTCTGGGTGCAGATACCTACCACCAAAACACAAATGACAATTAAAAAAGCATTTTATCTGAACACTGAATTCAGTGTGCACTTTCTGCTGAAACACAAACTCTATTTTCCACTGGTTCTGTAACTGTACCAGCTGTGGTCTGCTACAAAGCACTCGTTAACTGAGCTTCTAATCACAGACTGGCCTAGCTGTGATTGCTGAGAATGATGCTTATGATGTGACTCTGTGGTGAGTGAGCATTATCGAAGAAGAATACGCTCGATTGTTCAAAGGCACTGAAGCTTTCCACCATAATAACAACTCAGAAAAGCATAGCCTAATCTAAATGTTACCACTTGGGCATGCAAGGAGGGATCTGTTTGAGCTCTCAGGACCAAACTCATCACTGAAGCCCTGAGCTTTCAGGAACAAGTGATTTTATTTTAAGGCTTGTTTGGTTGTTCTCAGGCCACAGCATTGCTCAGCCACTATAGATGCTAGCCTGGTACAACACTACTGATTTGAACAAAGAAGGGAAATATTACCAAAACTACATCTTTCCCGTCAGGTTTGATCCGATTTTTAAGTTTTAATACGGATTTTGACAATATCTGCTTATATACTGATTGTATATTATTGAGATGATGGGTAACCCATTTTGATATGAGATTTGTTTTTTTCCCCACCATGGTAATGGATGACAGGGATTTTACATGTATGCAACCTTATATTTGTACTCTGAGGAAACAGGAAACATTTCACTCCACCTAACGGCCAGCAGTGGTGAGAATCACCCGGATACTTCTTGTGCATATGAGCATACATGGCGAGACCATCAACAAAGTCGCAAAGTGACTGTATGAGGTAAAATTGGACAAACAGCATAACCACATACTCCTCAAGTGCTCTAGTCATTTGAGAGCCAGCTTCTGATGCTGGTCACTGGCATGCTCAGTGGGCTGCAACATATTGAGCTGCCCATGGAGAATATTACATAAAGAATGCATTCACCACTGGCCAGATGTCCATTGTGCTGAAATGAATTTGAACTAGGTGAGATCTGGCTTGCTCTATATGAGCCACCATATGATGATAAGGAGTTGCTGAAGCCCAATTTCCCAGAAACTGGCCTGTCGCCTGCAGGGTGACTCGGTTGCTAAAGGCTGCATGAGTTACTGCTCCTGTTCTGTCTGCCTCTGAGTCTCCATTAGGGTTTTCTCCACCTGGCGGCTGTGCCAAGGGAGACAGGCTCAGGGTGGTGGCAACTGCTACTGCTGCTTGGCTTCAGGAATGTTCACAAAAGCCATGGAATCCCTTTCTTATTCTTGATTAGTATAGCTCTGGACCTCAAGTGTTTTTATAGCCATTGGGAGCTTCATGGGTAATAGCATGAGTTGGGTTTCCTCATTAACTTTCTAGCATTGCTTTCTATAACTCCAGGGAATTGATAACCATGTGGCCACATTATTATTATTATTTTTTTTTTTAAAGGAGGTCTTTGAAGAAATATTTTTGTTAGACCAAGATAATACTTTCTCTAATGTTTGAGAGGAAAATTTGAATAATTGTGTGTAATGTGTATTGTATATAATCATTTAACCACATGCCTGTAATTCTTGTACATACTTGGTTGGCTGTGAGATCAGAGCATCCTTGTGCAGCCTGTAGCAAGGGAAACTGTTGAAAGTTCCAGGCTCCATGGAAACACCCTGCACATTACTGTAGTCCTTTTCCACCAGCCCAAACATCTCCATCATACGGAAACCTGCAGCACATCAGAGCAATGCTGCTGAACTCAACAGCTCACCTCAACTCAGAGCACTCGAAAGAAAACAAATAAAACAAAAGAAAAGAGGACTATATTCAGTTTGATTTTTTATTCAAGTTTAATCTTATTTTGTGGGGGATAATACAATATATAAAGTACATAACGTTGTCATCAAATGTTCCAAGGCTCAGCTCACACTGTGCTAGACAATGATTATTATTTTACTGCCAAACGCTGAGAGCACAATAAATGAATCCATGACCACAACACCTTCTTCTCTTGGGCAGATTGCATTTCTTTAGTATAATGCGTTCAAAGTCGTAGAATGAAATCTAAAGTATTAAATCCTTCCTGAGACTTTATAAGAAGTTAATATACCGTAAATGAAATCCACGTTAGAACAAAGCCCATAAAACACTGAATGACTGAAGACTTTTGTTCCAGAAAAGCCAGATGCAAGGAGAAGTAATTCTGATTAATCTGATGGCATGTGCTGACACTGTATTTTGGCTAGAGAGCAAAAGAAATTTGCCTCACAGGAAAAGGAAACATAATCACAGATTAAGTTATTATACGCTGTAGTTTTGGCACCATAGGATGTCAGATATAATAAAACAAACAGTCTCAGTTATGATTGGAATGATTATATAATTGAATATTAAGTAACTGATTCAAATATGTGAATGATTATTACACAAAAAAACAACCATCCATCCATTTTCTGTACCGCTTATCCTACAAAGGGTCACTGGGAGCCTGGAGCCTATCCCAGGGAAACAGGTAGGGGACGCCCTGGATTGAGTGCTAACCCTTTGCAGGGCACAATCACTACAGACAATATGGAAATGCCAATCAGCCTACAACACATGTCTTTGAACTGGGGGAGGAAACCAGAGTATCCAGAGAAAACCCTTGAAGAACAGAGAGAATACGCAAGCTGAGCGAACACAGGGTGGAGGCAGGATTCAAACCCCAAACCCTGGCGGTGTGAGGCAAGTGTGCTAACCACCAAGCCTCCCTACCTACAAATAACATGGGAATTTCATTCACTCACCTGCCAAGGTATTCCCACTCATCAGCAAAGACGGACAAGCTAGAGACAAAAGATTTGAGTTACCATACATAAACACAAACTGTTTCAATAAGCAAGAATGACTATGTTTGAAGAATATGTAAACAATTAGCTTGCAATATGAGGATCTTAACTAAGTATTCCTCCTCAACAAGACTTACTGGCTGTTGCTGCCTCACACACAAATGTTATGAGCTGCTCCTCGATTTTATTGACTGCATCCAGATCATCTACAAAGAAGACGTGTTTCTCGCTGGGCTTGCTCGCAATGTTCACCAGCTCCCCGTAATCTGCATCAGCAAAGCCAATGGCAAAGATGATGTAACCTAAAGAAAACCACACGTAGACTCATCATATGGGACAATATACATGGCAACATACATTTTACACTTTAATGACACCATAGTAGAACTTATTGAGGTCGATTTCATCAGAATTTAATAATAAGTTATCCTTACTACTGTACACTGTACTGTTTTTCAGGCCCCATATTTATTAGTTTTATAGCAAGACACAACTGTAAAATGTATTATAAACCATTTTTATAGACCTAAACACAAATATCTTTGTACTATATATATGATAATAAAAAGTTCCACGGTGTCATTAGAGAAACTGCGCCATTATAATGTTTCAGTTGTTTATTTTGTTGTTGTTTTTTCAATTCAAATGCGACCAGAACAAAATGTAAAAATATAAACCCCCTGTGTTAGTGATGGATGCGTTCACTGTAGCGTCCCTCACCCTCCGTCTGTAGGTCTTTGGAGATCTTATTAACGTCGTCCTGTGAGCGGCCATCTGTGAGCACCACCAGGACTTTGGGAATTCCCCTCCTCACACCAGCCTCTTCTGTAAAGATGCTCTCCTTCACATGCTTAATGGCTCGACCTGACCACACATCACAAATCACAGGTATAAGGGCCTGAAGCCAGGAAGCACAATTTACAACAGGTCTGGCTGCAAAGTGACAGACTATACTTAGGCTAGAGTTACATCAGCTTTATGTGTGACTGCTCAAAGGGGAGTGATGTGTCAAAATGTCATGCACCCAGCTCCAGAAAGAAAAGCCAGAGATTTTAAAGGGAATGGGGTGAGAAAAAAAAGCCCCCAAACTAAAATGTGGTCTCTTTGGAAACACTTAACGATAAGCTTATAATCATTTTAGAGCAATGGTTTGGCTAAAAATGAAGGGTAGATCGGTTTGGTTGAGTGTCGTGCAAATGTCATGCTTAAATTATCACACAACTATTCTTGACAGGTTGAGATGATGAAATGTAATATACTGATAAGTTTTAAGTGACATGTTTTGGCATGGGTGCTATGTGCGATTCCTGTCTGAAATCTCTCGCTCACTCTCTTTCATTATTTACTATACAGAGACTCTTCTGTGTAGAGCATCGGTAATGCATTATTGTAATGTTGTACAGAATATAAACAGGAATTTGGTCATGCATCGTTGGCATCCTTACTAAGTGTAATGCTTGCACTGAGTGATACCAAACTAAGTTGTGGAAAAGAAATCGTTCCAGATTCCAGATCCTGTTATTTCTGATGTTAGCTATCGCAGATAAGCTTCCTTTACATTTTAGCTACATTAGCTCTTTTGCAAAGCTAGCAATGTAGCAAAGTTCCCAAACTATTGCTGTATCTCAGCTGACCTACTTATACTATGCACTAAAAGTATGTACTCTTTTTGTGAAGAAAAAGTACATACGTTTGAGCGGGTAGAGAAAGAGTGTGTAAGTACTGGGACATACTGACATGCCATGTAAAAGAAGAGAAGGTTGTTGCCTAGTTACACATACTTTCACTGTAAACTTCTTCATTCATCATATTACATAATTTAATTGATCTTAGTTTCATTTTTTTCCCCACATTTGAATTCAGCGAATAAAACCGTCCTCCTCCCTCGCACAAAAAAAGTGTGGACGGGTCCAAAAGTTGAAAATTGTCTAGATATAGTAGAGCATCCAGCTCTACTAGCTTTGGGATACTCATTACAACATACGATTTCGGACATACTAATTCTAATCTCGGATACTGTTTAAGACGGATTAGTAGGCGAATTGGGATGTCTATGCTAGTCAACTATATTTGGGGTAGTTGGAAAGTTTATTTATTATACAAATAATATTTATAATTATTTATGGATCGTGCCATAGTGTGCTTGTTTAACATAAACTGACTGTCATTAGCTTGCATTTTGCTGTTGTCTTCTACAAGTTTTATTGATGGTTACTATTTCTGACGTAGGCAATGTATTCAACTCGGACAAAACTGCTCTTTTAAGGTCATTATTTTATCATGATAGAAAGCCAGTCATTATTAATAACAGACCCAAGCAGTGCCAGGTAACTAACTCTCTTGCGCACCAGGTTCCCTATTATCAAAAATATAGCCCGGAGACTATTCTCTTCAATTCTGCCTCAATTCTTTTGATACTCTCTAAAGTTAGGCCGAATCTGGAGGCACAAGTACAGCCTTCCTCATAGTTGCCAAGCTGTGAAAAGTCACATTATACTGATAAACTGGGACAAAATGTAGGAGCCCCTGTGGCTATGCCAAGCTGATTCTGTCGCACTCTCCTAATTAATTATAGATGCTGTCAGAATGAGAGAAATAACAGGAGGAGGAGACAAACTGCAGCACTTAGGGACATTGGAATAATATCAGTTTAAAAAGTAACGCCAGATGAAAAGCTAGAAAAGCGAGCTGTCACTTTGATTCAGTGTCGAATGCAGCTCTCTGAGCCATGTGTGAGAATCTGAGCGGCTGATCTTGTCATTGATCATGTGAAATGGCGAGTGTTGTCTTTTAGGACGTGTTTGAAAAGGTTTAGTTAACTGGCTTACAAGTCAGATAGAAACATTTTTAGTGCAGATAATTATCATTCTTTGATGATTTGTAGAGCCTCTCACTTGTTTCTCTGTATCAGGAGGCACTAATCTAATCTCTCTAATTTGGAACACTGGGATTTCTACCTTAATATCATTTACTTCTGTATTTCAATCTATAAACAGCCTGAGGATTACCTCTAATGCTTCCACACCCACAAAATCAATCTTATAATGGCCTGCAAATGAGCATCATGACTAAGCTGAAAGAAAGGAAGAAAAAAAGTGCATAATCCTACTATCACTGGATCATCTATCTCTGCAACTAACTTGAGAAATAACCAACAGGGCCCAGCAGGCATTCATAGCATCTGACCTACTGCGTGCCAGCCTATCACCAAGTAAAACATCTCTCAGTGGGGGAGGGGTTTATATGCATGTTTGTACGTGGGTGATGGAGGGCAAGCAGGTGCATGAAGAGATTTTTTTTTATTATTATTTAAAGCCCCTGACAACACAAATTCAAATGTTAAAAGAAACACTTACATATTACATACTAAAGAGCTGTCATTCAAGTAATATCGATTGGTTCATACAACTGAATTAAACAAAAAAGCGTATAGGCATGCCATACTGTCATACGATCTCATACTGATCGACAGTGCATCTCCCCAGCAATATAGAGAAGTGCTAATAGTGGAAAGTGTGTAGGAATGATAGAGTGGAGTGCTTGCTTTTTGGGGGGTTTTACGCAAGCATGTGTGTCGGTGAATTTCTAGCACTGCAGCGCTCAAGGAAAGCTTCCTTCTATCTTCTTCTTCCTTCTAGCTTGTTAACAAAAGCTGCACTGATCAGCAAAGCATGGCACTGCAACGTGCAGAAGCACCGCACTGATCACGTCTGGTTTAATAAAATAGATTAAACAGAGCTTCACCGTCCTGTGATTTAACTGCCTACTATCACGCAGCAGTGAGTGGCTTATTACCTGTGAGTTTTGCTGGTGAAGCTCAGCAAGATCCGATTAACTCATATTTTATTTTTTTAAAAACATGAAAAAGAGTGTTAGTCTTGGCTTTTCAGTTTGCCAAAGTGTAATTAATGATTTTTTGTTTTTAAATGTGTTAATTGGATTTATTTTTTTTAAAACAGCTTCTTTTTTTCTTTTTTTTTTTACAGTTCTAGGTGTAAATCAATCAGCCATGCTTCTAATTCCCATACCTTTCACTAAATGCCTAATAGAGTTACTCAGACAAAAACAACTACACTAAAACATACACTCACTGAGCACTTTATTAGGAACACCTGTACCCCTGCTCATTCATTCAATTGTCCAATCAGCCAATAATGTGGCAGCAGTGCATTGCATAAAACCATGCAGATACGGACCAGCAGCTTCAGGTAAAATTCACATGAACCATCAGAATGGGGAAAAAATGCTCACTCTCGGGCATAAGGAGGCTGACTAAGCAGGAAAGCTTCTGTGCTAGGGGTATGCTGACGTAAACAGACGGTTAATTCTGGGAACTTTGGTGGCAATAATGTCCTGTGTACCAAATAATACTCCCTCCCAAATCAAAACCAGAAGAAAAGGCCAGAAAAAAGAAATTCAGAAAGATTTCTTTTATAGTCTGGATAAATTTACCACATAAGCTATAAATAACGGTAAAAAGTCAATTATGAAAATGAGTTAACAGAGGCTCTTGAAGAACATCACTAAAGCAAAGAGATGCCATATAATGGCTTCAAATCTTTAAAACATGTATCACTAATGTATATGTTTCCATTCTGACTGTCATGTAGGATAACTGTCACAAGCAATCATTCCTGGCCATCCAAATATTACACATAGTATTACCATGTAAGGAGATGCTACTAGAACTTTCCACGCTCATCTGCATGTGCTTATAATTATGAAAGCATCCCAAAATTCCCCAAATCCTTATTCCCATTCAAAGCGTCATGTCCCATTTCAGAATTCTTGAATTCAGACAAACTCTCATTCTTGTGCTCCTCGAGTGCACCTGTTTCTTCCCCTTAAATCACTGTGAGGAAGAAGCCAGCTCTCCGGGGGCATATACGCGCCTGTTTTGGTGTTTCCTCCCTTATAGGTGATGCGCTGAACGGCGTCCAGCAAAGACTCCTTGTCCCTGTAGGAGCTGAGCTTGAACTCAGTCCTGGCATCATCACTGAACTGAACGATGGCCACCTATCAAAGAGAAAATTAAGAGCGTTTATCATGCCTGTGGTCTTGGATTTGTGCTATGCTGAATCTGGGGTGAGCCAAGCTAAACTCAAAAATCTTTTTTGACCTTGAAATGGAAAGCTCCAGAGTACTATTTCCCACAATGCTCTGCTGTTTTTATGTTTAAGATTGACTAGCGTGTTTGAGTATGAGTGGCTCTGGCAGCATTCTGATCTTTTCATCGATTCTATTTTGTTTTATTGGCTTTTTTTGATTGATTGATGTGGTGTTTTTCTTGTAGCACATCCACGAGTCGCTGCAGTGTACCCTGACGAGGTCAGTGGGTCTTGATAGATATCTTCTGGCTCTGGCCTACTGTGTCTAGACTGGTGGTATTTTTACTTAATGCGTTCCCTCTGGACCAGGCAAAACATTCGCTAGTGTGGTCTTTACAGTCTGCCCAAAAATAGCCTTTCCTACGATGCTTTGAGTAAATGAACCCGAGCTACTACACTATATAGAAACAGAGTTATGTTTGCTTTAATACTATAAGCTGAACAGAGCTCAGTATTGAAATATCAGTGGTGGATTTTGGATTTTACAGTTGGTGTAATGAGAATGATCTGCATGTTCCCCAACACACCTGTGTTCCTTCAGGACCGATGATATCCAAAGCACCAGTGGTGCTGTATAGGAAGCGGATGATCTTCTGGAAGTTGTCATCTCCTATGCTCCAGGAGCCATCTACCAAGAACACCAGCTCTGCTTTGGCTGCTTTACAGACTGAGAGAGGGAGAGGAGTGGAGAGAGTAGGCGTGGGGGTGTGAGTGAAATTTCACAGAGATGGAAATCTCATTATTTTATAGATGTTGCAATACAAAAGATGACCCATCCATATCCGTAAGACTGCCTATTTTTCTTCAACTTGGGTCTCTGACAAGACCTCTATTACTACAGGCCAGATAACACTAAGCTGCTAATTAATTCCTAGCTACCTTGTTCCTCTCTTTTTTTGCTAGAGTGTTGTTGTCTTCACAGCATTTAATGTTAAACATATTTCCTAGGATCAGCGGGGTGATGGAGAACACCCTGGGGAATGCACTTAACCATGAGATATATGGGCACATCAATTTCCTGTGGGCAGAGTGCTGTGTTTAGCTTTTTTGAGTCACTAATTTTCTTTGGGATAAAACTCCAATTCAGGACATTAAAACACTGATAGCGAGAGGGATGAAAAGTTTCCTTGCACAGAAAATCCTCAAACAAATGAACTAGTATTAATCCCAGCTGGACGGGACAATGTGAGTGTTCGTTGTTAATTCAACCCTAGGAATCTCACTGAGGTTAATGAAGAGTAAAGTTGTATATATCTGCCTTTGCCACTTGTGTGATTTGTTTTCAGCATACTTCTCGAATTATGTGGTTCAAAGACATAGAAAAGGTTAGCTGTCAGATCAGAAATGCATTAGTTAAAGGTCATATAGCTCATTGGGACAAAGCAGACTAACATGAAACAAATCTGGTCAGTGAAAATACTACAAATTCCCCCTTCCACCACCCATTCGTTATGTTTTTCTCTCTTTTCCTCCTTTGTTACCTTCTTTAGCGGGAGGGATGGTGGGAATCGGGGCGGTGGTGGGAGGTGGAGTCGGTGGCTGGGTTGGCGCTGGAACTATAAACGAAAAAGGACAAATCAAATCACACAATATCTCAACATAAACCCGGTTGTGTAACTTCACGTCTAAGAACGGATGCATTGCTCTATTCGGGGTTGGTTCAATCTGATTCCCAGACAGTGACAGAGAGTGTGCAGACAAAGTGCAGCTCTGTTTACCTCGTTGGCTAGGAAGTAGTCTGAATCATTGACCTGTTACTGCTGCCACTCTCTGATACACAGATATGTGTAGAGAACTGCTGAAACACTGCAGCTGTCCAAAGAGCTGAGAGGACTTCTACTACGTCTATAGGGTCAACTTTTAACTCGCTAGCTTTACCCAATTTGAAAGTGAATCATCTCGGTGACAGTGAGTCATTTACGTGTGGTGTCCATGATGGTGACGGCAGGGCCCTCCATGTTCTGTAGCTGTGTGTAGATGCTGATCTTGTACTGCGTGTTAGGCGACAGGTTGAAGAAACACTGCCTGGGGGCTCCACCACTTACACTGTGCTCCTCTCGGTGGCCATCTGCAAGTGAAAAGTAACATGAGGTGAGGGGAGAAGACTTACACTGAGGAGTGCTGCTCACTTGACACAACACTCTGAGTTCAGCTATATCCTAATTGGAACAAAACTGAATCCACTTTCCGAAATTAGCTGGAGCAGGTGGCTAAATCCTGCAGGGTGGCACATCCCCAGCAAGTCAATAAGATACAATTCACCACAGGCTTTAACCTTTCTCTACTACAAAAGCAAAACAAGTCCAGCACAGTTACGGTCTGTCCTGTGTCCTCCCCTGACACTTCTATCCTACGGTATGAGAAACAATGTGAATAAATCAGATATGAGTAAATTGTGTATAGTCAGATTCAAGACATGGAATGATAGAAGACAGGTGGTCTAATAGCTGCTATTCATCACCTTCGTCGCAGTACTAGTCAGAAAAAATGAAAAATGCACCAGGTTCATATTATTCAGATGGGTCAGTGAGGTCAAGGAAAAGTGAATTGGATGCAAGATTCTATCCCTTCTTAGGACAAATGCCCAAATCACGCGTTCTCGTCCTCTCCTTCTGTGTAGCCGTCTCTCCTCTCTCCTTTCCTACTAAAATCAATGTCAAAGCGTTTACTTCACACATCTTCATTTGCCTGTCATGCCGCTGACTAATCAAACTAGAAACAATACTGTGCACAATCTTGGATACAGAAAACACAGAACTATTCCAATTTATTTTTTGTTCTTTTCCCAAAAGCTTATCTACAGCTTCTGTCTCTGGACTCCAGCCTACGTTAAAATGTATAGAGCTCTATGAGGGCACTTGTTCATTTTCTGCCTTTCTTCACATGACACCGATAACAATGCAACTCTGAATAATCATAATCTGCTAACAAGTCTGATCAAATATGCTTTCAATCAGATTTGTTAGCTGTGTTCTGAGCTTCTCAAACAATGGGATGTGATGTTTCTTTATTCAAGGCTTGGAGTAAAACAATTCAAGGGTTTGGCAAGACTTGGTGCAGTTGTTCCAACAAATTGCACTTCGTACTCCAGTCACATTTCTGAACGGAAGCCTCTTCTCCTTTCTCACATAAGTACAAAGTCCTCAGCTCAACATTTTATTTATAAGGCATGTGGATGAAACAAGCTAGGTGTAGCCCCATAAAGTAAACTGCTAACATTCAGTCCTTGGTTGTTTACTGACTTTCACTACACTGAAGCACTGAAATGCATATACATCAATATTACTCATTACATCGTTTATATATTTTTTAGTTAGTTTGTTTGTTTGTGAAGCTTGGTTTAGAACATTTATCTGTGTGTAAGTTATACATTAGACTCCTGCACAAGAGACCATCTAATAGATTTAGTTCTGAAGCATCCCGGATTTCGAACAATTCATTCATAACGTCATTACACACAGTGCAGAAGCTGGATCTGGTTTCAATAGTGCCACTGTGCTGAAATCTCCTGTGCTGTGAGTCCTGAATGTCAAACGAAATGGCGGATTTACAAGACTTCAGAGGAGTAGAAAGGCTAGGGCTTCAGGGAGAGGGGGACTTTTTTTTAATGTATTAAATGAGAGCAGTGCTGTTTCAAATCAGAACTTAAGTCCTGTCAGAGCACTGCCATCAAAGAACATAGAAGGAGCACAATGACTACGCTGGAACGAGTCAAAGCGTATCTGATTCTTTCAAATCTACACACTATGGTTAGAATTGAACATGGCAGTGTTTGCATTTGATGAAATCTGTTTGAGTGTGCGCATGTGTGTGTGTGTGTGTGTGTGTGTGTGTGTGTGTGTGTGTGTGTGTGTGTGTGTGTGTGTGTGTGTAAATGTGTG
>JAOUWY010000071.1:30469000-30481363 GCA_025728095.1 Prietella phreatophila
TATATAAAATAAAATCCATTTAATTATTTGTTACTTTTTCATCCCTCATGTCACAAAATAGCTCAGCTTTTAAAAGACTTTGAAGAGAGCACCCCCAACTGGTCAAAGGAGTGAAGGATGTGAGGAAAAATTCCCAACATGGATCAAATTAGCCAGAGGATGGAGTTTTAACCACTACATCTCCTCCCCTCTAAAGAGCCAATAGCATCCTTCAGCACAGAAACTCCTCTGAAGTTCACCGAGTTTAAAGCACAGTGAAGTAAATACAAAACAAACTCAAATTCTTATAAATATTCTTACCTGCTTGGCATTACCAACCCAGAAAGTGAGGTGATCAAAGCTGATGAACTTGCCCTGCTCGTGCTGACAGTACGGCATGAAACAATCAAACAAATCAGGGGATAAATAAACGGTGATGCATTCAGATAAAATGTAATGAATGGGGATAGGGTTTCAGTAAAGACAAGTCTCCATTCAATAAACAACATGCAGAGGAATAAGAATGCAGAAGAATTCTCTACCAATGCACCTACCTTTTCACCTTTATCTGTGTAGGAAGTCTAGAAAAATAAGGAGGAATAATTCTTTTCAGCATCATTTTCAAGGTGTTATTATAAATGTACATATCTGTAAAATGAAAAAAAAATTAAATAAACGGCTTACCATTTTGGTGTGCTGCAGCTCCAGATCTTTAAGCTACAATTTTTGTTCTCCTCCCAAATATAAATAGAGGAAGGGTCTCGTAGCTCTGCCTTAGAGAGGGTGGGTCAGAGGCAGAGATTATATAACAGCTTTATTACAACCCTGACCAAAGGCTTCACTACATTTCGAATTCAGGTATCAGGTATCACCCATGTTCCTGGGTGACTCTGAAAGCATTAAAACATTAAGGCAACAAACAAATGTACCTGTACGTTAGAAATTGTTTTTTTTACTACAACACAAAAATTTAATATGTTAATAAAGCCAATGAGCCATATGTGAGCATTTAAATAGAAAAAAATAACTATTTCTCCTTCTATCCATCTATATATCTATCTATCCACCCATCATTTCATCCATTTATAAATCTATATATTTATTTATTAACCATCTACCTTGCAGCTAGACTCACTTATAGTTTATTGGGTAAAACAATAAATCAGCGGTCACCACAATTTAATTGACCTTAAAAATGTATCTACGTCTCGATCTGTTCAACTTACATGTTTTAAAGGAACTGTGGATTCTGAAAAAAAATCTACATCACTATTTTCCTCATTAGCAGGTTTTACAGGGGCTTTTATGGTCATCCAGCTGTTTGCCCATATGGAGCATATTTAGAAGAGGAGTTGCAGCTGCTCTGGTTTCTTATTGGCTAGCTGGATTTTCTGTTCTCTGGTTCCATGTGCCAGACAAGGATATACAAGTCATCTTTTATGACATTCTGTAAAATCATCCATCTGAAAATGGATAACTGTTCCATCTTCGTGCGCCAGGGATAAAGAAGTTCAACTTCACAGATTATTAGGGGGAAGAAGCTTTGGGAGATCATGAATAACACTTTACAGAAAGTGCAAAGTCATTCTGAAGCCATGCTCCACCAAGTCACGCCTCTCTCAGCTCCATATGTGTGTGGTTTACTTTCAGAGTAAATATACAGTCTAATAATCTATAATGTCTCCATTTACATGGTATTCTGCTCTACCTGGTATCTTTTTCTCTCCATATTCCTCAGCACTGCTGTTCCCAGAAGCATTTTCACCCTTGTGCATCATGGGACTTCATTATGAGCGGCTAAGTGCACTCGGTTCAACATGGTGCAACAGTAGAGAAGTGGTTCTGCGTGTGGACTAATGAACCCAGCATCATTCTGGTTATATCATAGTTTCTACTTAATACCAACACTTGGGGGTAAAAGTGGTGACGTTCATACTGGTGCAGAAAAAGTAATGACAACGTCGTTTATGGAGCGTAGACGCAGCTTATTACATAGTCCTTGGAGGTCAAATCCACAGAAACTTGTACAAAAGGCTGGCAGGCTGGATCTGGAGTTGCAATGTGTGTTTGTGTGTGTCTTTTGGGGAATGAGTGTTTAAGTGTATGTGATAATGGCGTATTTCCCCTGAGAATATCGTGCAAGTTTCTCAGAAGGGTGTTGGTTAGGTGGCAGATCTGTGGGGAATAAGTCCCTGTTAGGTTGGTCCATCGGTTTACGCTATCACAAAGGCACTCGGGAAGAGAGAAGGGATCAGTGAACAACTCAGAGAATAAATAAGGAAATAAAAGAGGAAAAAGAACAGGTCATCATGAATGAAAAGACGACTGAAAATGGAGTGACAACTGTCCCTGACTGGCTGGAAGAGGAGGAAAAAAGCAGAGGAGAGGAAAACGAGCAAGCGAGGGAGGAGGGAAATGTCGCTGCCGTTCTTTCCCTTAAACCTGACCAGATGCATGAAGACAGTGAGGAAATAGTTGAGTCTCAAGTTCCTGCTTCCAAGAACAAACCAGGAAGAGTTCAGGCGGTTTTCTGTCTAGTAAGAGATCAGATTCGAGGGCAGACAGGTTGCGAGGCGAGCGGGACAGGAATGCTGCAGCTGGTGCAGCATGTCACCAGGCAGCTGGACAGGGCCAAAGTGGAGCAAGGAGGTTTTGAGGACACCTCACCTAGGAAGGAGGTCCGAGAAACTCTGGAAATTCAAGAAGAGACAGCAGTGGAGTTGGAGAATGAACAGACAAAGGAGAAGAGCGAAAAAGATGAGTGTGTGGTTCTTCTCAAGCAGATTCTGAACAGCATAGAGGGTCTGAGGAAGGAAGTCTCAGAGGAGCTAAATCTGCTCAGACGGGAGTCTCGGAGCAACACGGATAAGGTGCTGCGAGAACTAGAGGCACATCTCATGCACTCACTGAATAGCAACACTAACACGGACACGCCCGTTTCTGACCCTCCACTTCTAGCAGCACCCAGGAAACGCATCCTGAGACGCACCTTGACCACCGTGGCTCCAAAGAACTCCACGGCACAAGCATTCCGGCCTCGCTGCATGTCCGAGCCTGTAAGGCGTCAAAACGGGAGCGTCACTTTACCAATGTCCAGTCTGAAGCCACTGCTTCCATCCCTTGTTGTTAGACAGCAACCTAAGAAGCCCGTAGACTCTAAACCGTGTATGAACAAACCTGCACCTTAATGTTAATGTTAACCACAAGATCCTGCTGAGGATGCAACAAAAAGAGCACGAAATCCCATCAAATAATCATAAACCTGCATCTCTTTCTATGACAAAAAAACTAAGACCTAAAGCAGCCTACGGAGGACACAAGTGTGAATAAATGGACATAAATAAACAGCTAAAAACTGACCATCACTTGTATCTTGTGATATTCAGAACATGCTCCATGCTGTGGAGGATGTCTAACGTGTGGATAAAAAGTAAGACATAAATTTAAAAAGATTTAAGAGGTGGATTAGAGTTTTTTTTTCCCTTTAAGCTGTTGCACTATCCATGATGAAAGTTACACGAAGATCAGCTCTAGAATCAATATACTAAAAAGCCTAAATATTAAACCCATCTAAACCTGCATTTTAACAGTGTACCTAATACTAGTAAATCTGTACACAGCAAAATATATTGTCTGTTTGTGATGATTTTGAGGGTTTGTGTTTGACTACTGTTGACACTAACACTAATTGTTTACTGATGATGATGCAATGTGTGCTGCCAGAGCCGTGAGTTTTCCAAGTAGCATTGTAGTGTAATGGCACACGTCGTCAACAAAACGCTTATCATCAAGATTAAGCATCGATGAAGCATTTATTTATTTTTTAATAAAATGTTCAGATTCCTAGAAATCATTCACTCTGTTCGCAACAGTTTTGAAGCATTGATATTTGAATCTTTTGGAAAACATACAGCAGGTAAATAGTGGGTGCTTTCATTTTCATAAAACATGTATCTTATTGTCCATGCATATATATACGTAACTAGAACAAGCTGTGTAGATTTCAAGACATTTCTACATTATTTCTGGATTTTTTGGACTCTCATGTTTAACTGGATGGTTTTTCAAGCGACTTTAGATCTCCTGCCTGTAGTGGATATTGTATTATGGTGTTTTGTTTGTTGATTTTATGTGGTGCAATAAACTGTTTTATCAGATATATGGATGTTAAAAAATCCATACAAATGTTCTGAATTTTGCCACTTATTACATGCGTATTTTTCTACCTGGTCTTTGGAGAGGACGATGGGCATCCAAACACCATCCAGCTCACAGTCTGAAGGCAGGACTGAGTAGAGTGTCCACCATGGTGGGAATAGAAATGGCTGATGTTAAGAGGCGTGAAGTCCATCAGCGTTGGTGGTCCATCACTGATTGCCTTGGAAAACATTAAGTGCCCCATATTTACACATTAAAGCATTAATTATAGTGCAGGTAAGCATGGGTAAATTGTTCTAGGGACTCATTTACTTAGAACGTGATAGCAAACGAATAGATTTGAAACTTGCCTAAGTAACACATGGGGTGTGTCAAAACGTTGAGCTACCACTATTAGAGTCTTGACCAAGTTGATGGGAGAGTGGAATGCACCTGTAAAACATTTGAATCATTTCATATGGACCTGTCCAGGGACATGCAAAGAATTCCTCAGGGGCAGGGGCTCAATCGTGAAAAAGGGCTATATCATCAACGAGCTAATTTGACTACTTTACTAACTTGGATGGAGGGATCACTCTTAACCTGTACAAACAGCAAGTGTCTATGCAAATGTTTGAACCATGTTTAAAAAAATGACATATTTACTAAAGGCCAGTCTTTATTCGGTTCTTTATTCAGGGTGCAAACTGAGCTTCAAAAGGTATTGATTCAAATTTCCTACAACTCACAGAACAATCTCAATGCAATACAACAACCAAGGCATCTGTCTGAAGGCATAACTATAGCATAAAGACAGGAAAACACAGGAAATTGTGACATCTGAGGCGCATTTGTACATGCTTCTTTCAGCTTATGCTTTCTCTTCTTAATATTTTTTTCGCACCTGGTTGCCATAAATGAGATTTTTAATATTTTAATAACATTAATTTACAAAAAAAAAAACATTTCTGTATTGTGCATCATTTAACACTAATAATGATGCATGTGAGGTAGTCAAAAACAGATCACAAACTAACTGAAATTATCTGAACATTGTTAAGATTTAACATTGTTAACTAGCAGCAGCCCATAGAACAATCAAATAGTGCACAGAACAGTCTTTTTTTTTAAACAGATAGATAATAAGGCAGCGGGTTTGAGCTACATTCATTGTACGTGTGCAGCATTCTAAGGCTTGGGTTATTTTAGTTAATATGGAATCATATGACTCCCACAAGGCTATAGCATTTAGTAAAAGAAATCGTTCGTTTTTGCATCCCTCCACATTGTCATAAAAGTGTTATTACTTTTATTACTGAAACTGCTGATATTATGATAAATGCTACATTGAGGCTATTGTTTCCAATCTGCAAAGGTGCTGGTGTGGGTGCAGGATTTCATTCCAATTAAGCAGGAGTCCTTTCTGCACAAGATCGAACAGGCCTGGTTTAAAGCATTGTGAGAGACAGCTCGCTGGCGAAGATGAGGATGAGGAGGGGGATGAAGAGCATGTGCTGGCTCAGAGCGGCCCCGCTCGCCGAGCGGATCTTCACAGCAGAAGAAACAAAGATTTGGCGGTTCAAGCTGGGCTGGATGAAACGATAGTTATCCACCAGCAACTTCTTCACAGTGTCGTTTTCCTCCGAGTAATACAGTTGTGTGATGAACGGCAAATGCTGAAACAGATCAAAAAGTAAAGGGCAAGTCTTTCTCAGCTGTTTCTGACTGACAAGCAACTAGGCGGTATAATACGGTAGAGGTCATAAGTTTACATACGCCTTCCAGAATCTGCAAAATGTTATTATTATTATTATTATTATTATTATTATTATTATTATTAAAAGGGATCATACAAATTGCACAATATTGTTATCATGCCTAGGGTTGCCACAATACTTATACCAGGTATAGTATCACAATTCTGGATTCTAAACCAATACTTAGAACAAACAAATATATAAACAAACAAAGTGCACTGAAGTTATTGCACATTGAAAATTCAGATTATTAGCACTAAATTCTGATTTCCTCCTTTTTTAAGAATACAAACCTTTTCACACGTTAAACAAAACAAATTAGTTAGTAAATAATTCAAACATGGCCACATCCAGTATGTTCTGAAATTGTGTGTCAGAGCCACACAGTGCTAATGAGCAAGAACTCTGGATGCTGATGTCCAAGCGTAACTAAGGAATCAAATACTTTGGAGCATGTTGTTATAAGAAAACTATCAGAGGAAAAGTGGTGTGATGAAGCGGATATTACTGTTTTCCTATAACATCACAGGTGTTTTATTTCTCATAAACAACAGTAATTTGCCAATGACAATGCCATAATTCATCATATATGTTTTTATGCTTTTTATTTATAGTTACATTTACAGATTTGATCTCTGACTGTTTCAAATATTGACATGGGAGACGCCTTCCATAAATTATTAAATGTCTCCATAAAGAAAGCTTTACCTTATTTTTATTTCCTTCTCTTACTCTGAGACAATGTGACAAGCATGTTAGTAAGAGACGAATAATAGAAAAACTTTTTTCAACTCATTCAGAATAACTCTCAACATTGTTCAGTTGTAACATAAAATACAAAACAATACATTCACTTTTTCAGTTCATTGTTCTTCCACAAATCCATCAAATTCTTCATCCTCAGTGTCTGAGGTAAACAGTTGGGCGATTTCAGCATCAAGCATGCCCGGATCTCTCTCGTCATTATCCGAGTCAGTCTCATTGCTGTTACTTAGCTGTTTAGTGATGATTCCGCCCTTCGTGAAAGCTCGGACGATACTTGAGACTGATACCTTAGCCCAGGCATCCACGATCCATTGGCAGATAGTGGCGTAACTCGCCCGGCATTGCTTTCCTGTCGTGGTGAATGTGTGTTTGCCTTCTGTCATTCAATGCTCCCATGCAGCTCGCAATTTAACTTTGAACGACCTATTGACACCGATATCTAATGGTTGGAGTTCTTTGGTTAATCCACCTGTGGAGTTTGAAATCCGCTTTGTAAGCATGTCTCTTAACAGGTGCCATTTTGGGGTCCTAATAAACACACCGTAATATTATGTTGAAGTACAGTACGTATTACTCCGCGAGGCCCCTGACCACGGTAGTCAAAATGTTCCAACAATCCATCAAGCGGTGTGGCTTCGTAGCTTACTAAAGTCATTCTAAAACATTTTGACAGATTTTTGAGCACTGTACAACATAAAATCGGTTCGAGGTCAGTAAGCACAACCAGAATTAATACATAAGGTGCACCGGATTATAAGGCGAACTGTCGATTTTTGATAAAATTAAAGGATTTTAAGTGCGCTTATGGTCCGAAAAATACGGTAATTGCCCCTATTTGCCCCTGTCCTTTTAATGGAACTCCATTATGTTATTGAATCATATTAGGTTGTTAATTGATCACTTTATTGCTAATGGAGTTTGGTAAAGTAATGCAGTTTTTGTGGCCTGCGACCCAGCAACATTTACACACACTGAACAGTAATAAGAAATAAGAATGGTAGCACTCTTCACTTCACAGGAGTTTGCTTGACACACAGTGTTTTACCGGGAAGAGCTCCAGTGGTATATCTATCTGTTAGAGATCATCACTGAGTCTTTTATTCTGCAGAGTTCTGGCAATAATTATTTTAGAAACATCCAATACATGCATAGATTATTTTAGTCCAATTAATAACTGTTAGCAGAATATGGTGAAATATAAAAGTTTCTGTACACTTAGGACAAAATGGAGGTGTCACAAGTAACAGAAACAATCAACTGGTGTATAGAGGCTGGAATACTGCATGTTAAGATGGTTCAAAAGATTGAATTTCCCTTACTGATAGAGATATAAATATTGTCTAATGACTGACAGGACCACTATTTATAACTGCCTCTAACCTCTTTCATATATTCTCAGATCCTGTCAACTTCACTACTTCCCATTTCATTTTCCTGACATCTGTTTCGACTCTGCAATATTCTTTGTCCAATCATTACCCATTTTTCCTGACATATCTGTTCTACTTCTGACAGATATTATACACTGCCTTCTTCAAATCAGCCACCCAGTGACCCAATCATGACCCAGAAGCCCATGGCAAAGCGAAAAGATGCATCCATTTTTTAAGATAAATTGTAAATAGAGTTGTACTCCAGCTGAGACTATGAGGGGAAAGTGCACAATGTCCGCTTTAGTTAAAAGCCCTCTTTTCATTTATGGTTCTGGGTAAACCACATAGGAATTCCAGTCTTTTTTTATGCTGTTGAATGCCTCTGATTGTCTTCGAAGTCACTAGTGAGCAGAACAGGGTAAATGAATGAAGCTAGTGGGTTTTTTTGTAGAAGAAACACTATGCCTTTTAAATGCAATTTTAAGGTCATGAGACATACTTAGAGACAGCTTCCCTAAAACTGTAAGTATGAACAATGGAAAACATATCTTGTCAGTATAGTAGTGACTATTTCTGTCTTCGGTTCTTTTTCCTTTTTTTAATCTTACATCTCATAAAATTAACCATAGACCGTAGATTTTGTTCAGGCAGGGTGACAGTAATGATGACATAGCCTCAGACTAAATTAAGTCAAGAGGATATCACACCCGATACTGTATTACTTTACCTGACATTTAATTGAAATTCGAAAACATACAGTCATCATCAGAAAAAAAAATCTGATTCATCAAGAATACAGTCTAGCAGCTCGTTTCGCGAGGCTATAGACGTACCTTTGTTCTACCACAGGTGTGTTTCTCATGTGTGAGACAAACACAGAAGAGCTAATATCATTAACCAACAAGATACACTCATCCAGTATACAGTCTAGCAGCTTGTTTTGAATGGTTTTTGATGTACCTTTATTCACCTGTGTTCAAGATAATATCATTACCAAGGTTTTTTCAGGTTTCAGATAAATTTCCAGTCCAATTACATCCCAAAAAACGGGCATTGGGAAAGGAGATATTTTTCTTCAAGTATTTCACATGTATTTCGGATGTATGGACATTATCCACACTATTATCCACCTTTCCCTTTTCCACTTTATGCATTATATCTTACAAGAGAAATGGTTCTGTACATCACAGACGCACAGGCTGCACTTAGACTTTGCCTTTATTTGTGCAATTGTATCAGATTTTATTCTGATTATTTTTTTATTTGCTATAAAAAAAGATTTGGCAGTTACAGAGTATTAAAGCCAGAGTATCCTAGCCACAGAGTATTTAGCAACTGGCAATCCTGCCATAAACTGTCTGTCCACTGCTGCTCCACTGAGCATGGTGCAGAGTAAAATCCTGCCCCAATGGACATCTATTAGTTCTTGGTGCAATTCCCATTTTAACCACTAGGTGCACTGCTAAGTCTATAGAAGCTAAACGGGGCACAGAGTGTGCTGCCCCGTGATTTTGCAACATCTATAAAGGCAAGCAAATTAATGAAGCATCGGATTATATCACCAATGTATGAGTTGTGAATGAGGACTTTATGAAGATTAACATTTGTTGCATCTACTGGTGAGCCACAACTGATTCAATTGCCACCATAACCAGTTGAGTTGCACTCACCATGCTGAATGATTCCATGCTCCAGCAGTCTCCGCCCAAGTTGCTCTGCCTCCTCTCTGGTGGCCATTTCCCCCTCCTGCAAGAGCCAGTCAATAAACTCAGAGGCCACCAGTGTCCGCTCATGGGGAACGCTTTCTTCCTCGCGCGTCTTAAGCAGGTTGTTCTCTGCATTCATCAATCTGGAGACAAAATAAATTAGTTGCTAGGTTATAAAGCACCTATAAGCTCTGACATTTCTACACCTTTTGTTCTACTCAGTGCAGGGATGAACTTTTCCCACACTTTTACAAACATATGATGGAATAAGAGTAATAATGGTGGCAATAATGTAATGGAAGTTATTAAGTGAGATTAACAGGCAGATTCTGCAGAAAAGCCTATAATTTATCAGTATTAGGTATTTCCCCCTACAAGACTCAGCGCGCTTAAGCTGCAGCACGACAATGCATGCTTTTTGTCTTTGTTTACATTTCCACGAGTGTTTTTGTTTTGATTTCTGTCCTGTCTCCACCCATGTCATTTTACTGGTTGTTTTCCTTCATGTGTCCTAATCATTCTCAGCTGTTTCTGTTTCACCCTTGATTACTTAATATATTTATACCCCATGTTTCTTTTTCTCATTACTAAGTATATGCTCAGTTTGTCTCTGTGGTTACCAAGCCTTGTTCCTTTGTCTTTTGTTCCTGTTTTCCACTTGTTCACGTGTTTTTGCCTTGCCTTGCCTTAAGGTGGTGTTGAGACTTTCCCACTCGCCTGACCATTGTCTGCATTTTGACTCGGAACTTGCCAGACGCTTATAGAACGGTCTCCATCCCTGCAGTAATCAAGTTTAGTGGTTCCCACTCAGCATGGCTCAAGGTCCCTTTCCAGAACCTTCACACTAACTGTTCCTCAGTGCTGGAATGCACTTCCAACCTAAATCCGGACCGCACAATCTCTCACCATCTTCAAAAAAACAGCTAAAGGCCCACCATTTCTGTGAACACCTAACCAACTCTTAATTAATTAATTAATTAATTAGCACTTACACCTCTACTCTGTGCACTTTGTTTCTTCTGGAACTCAATTAATAGATCTTGTAGGGTAGCACTACTTGTATTGTTCTCTGCTTGATATATCGCTTTGCTTGTATTTTCTTATTTGTAAGTCGCTTTGGATAAAAGCGTCTGCTAAGTGAATTTAAATGTAAATTAAGTGTAAGATGAATAGTTATGCTATGCTGGCTGAGACTACAACTGCCACTAACAGTTTTGCACTCAAGTCTCCATCAGTGAACAGTGGAGAAGTTCAACAAAACAAACTCCATGTATAAACTAATGAATTTTCTTGGTGACCATGTAGTATTAGCAGATTTATAGAAGGGATTTATTTATTTATAATTAGACTTTATTTATAATCTGTTGTCACCCAGATGAGGATGGGTTCCCTTTTGGTCTGGTTCCTCTCAAGGACTCTTCCTCATATCCTCTCGGGGAGTTTTTCCTTGCCACCGGTGCCTCTGGCTTGCTTATTAGGGATAAATTCATTTATTTAAAATCTATATCCAGAATTTATATGTTTCTGTAAAGCTGTTTTGAGACAATGTCCATTGTTAAAAGTGCTATACAATTTTATTATAAATAAAACTGAATTGAACTGGATTGAATTTAATCAATCTTTTTACTGCGTTGCATCCATCTCAACCTGTCTGTCCTCACCATACATGACAGTCAGATTGTAGGAAAACCTATGATAGCATTCAAAAAAGAGCTCCAATTCATAGCAGCTTGTAAATAGTGTTGTTTCTATCTACAGTTAAATGCCTGACTGCTTAGTGCAGCGGTAAAAGTAAAAACAGTACACTAATTTCTTAGATTAGCTAGCTCAGAGGTCACAACTGTAGTTCTGTTTGTAATTACAGCTAAAAAATAAAATAAAAAAAGATAACTATGAAACTATGAAATGAGGACGTAGGTCATTTTCTGGGGAAAGCTTTTCAAGAAAACAAGTAGCCTTTACTGATACTCATGTGCCTGTCAGGAAGTTACAACCCCTTAAAACCATGGTTTATTATTTTTTATTATTCAGTAATTCAGTAACTACTATGAATTATCCAGTAACTATTACTGCTTGGAAATGTACAGTACGTAGCAGTAAAAGTCTGGACCTGCTGCCAGTTAAAACAAGTACCGTAATTTCCAGACTATAAGCCACTACTTTTTTCACAGACTTTGAACACTGCGGCTTAAACAATGATGCGGCTAATTTATGGATTTTTTATGGGCTAACCAAAACATTTAAACTTGTCACATCGGACCAATGAAATTACCGAACAGGTCACAGTGGATGTCATGATTCCCCTGTGAAGCAGCACGCAGTGTAGCACTCTGGTGCGCATGCGCCTGCTTCTTTAGTGTTGACATTCCAACACGTGTATAACAACGTGTCTTGTGTTGATGTCATGTTGCCGCCCCGTCTTGTCATGGGTCATCAGGTCACATGTGTTATTGTATTGCCTGCAGCTGTTAGCAGTTGCGAGGGTTAATGCTACCTGTGTGTGTGTGTGTGTGTGTTTGTGCATATATACGGGGAGCCGTGCTACACACGGCGCGGGTAATTAGATAGCGAAAGACTAGATAGACTTAGAAGTCGATTCTAGAACTAGCTTAGAGATATAGAGAGTCTTCGTTCCATGCCATGTTC
>JAOUWY010000071.1:30492574-30503755 GCA_025728095.1 Prietella phreatophila
GTGTGTGCGAGCCCATCGATGGGCACAATCGCACACACATTCACACACACACACACACACACACACACACACACACACACACACACACACACACAGACATGCCAATCAGCCACCAACATGTCTTTGGGCTGGAGGAGGAAACAGGAGTACCCAGAGGAAACCTACAAAGCAGGAGGAGAACACAGGAGTACCCAGAGGAAACCTACAAAGCAGGAGGAGAACATGCAAACAGATAATTATGAAGTATTGTTCTTTAATAAATATATTTTTTAATGCATTCATACGCAAATCACTGTTGTATAACATAAAACGCTTGTGCTTGTATAGGAAAATAATCGACTTCATACAATTAATTATTTATTTACGTAGGTACGTACATATGTAAGTATTTAAGTAAGTACATAAGTAAGTAAATTAAATAAGTACTTAAGTAAGTAAGTACATACATAAGTAAGTATGTACGTAAGTATGCAAGTACTTACTTATATACTTAGGTATGTATTTACTTACTTAAGCTACTTACGTAAGAATATAAGTACTTAAGTAGGCAAGTACGTCAGTACTTAAATACACAAATAAGTAAGTACTTAAGTAAGTACATAAATACCTAAGTGCACAAGTAAGTATTTAAGTAAGTAAATACGTTGGTAAGTAAGTAGGTACGTAAGTAAGTAAGTACGTAAGTAAGTAGGTAGGTACTAAAGTAAGTAAATAAGTAGCTAAGTATTTAAAAAAGTAAGTAACGTTTTAGTGTTAGGCTACTTTTGTCAGAGACCTGGCAACCCTGGCCAAACGTGTCTTCCGCCACAATATTGCGGGAAAATTGAGCTCCCAACACGCCGAAGAAGATTAGCATTAGCATTAGCTTTAGCTTTAGTACTCATTGCACTGCTTTGATTGATTCCGCAGCGAAGTCAAGCCTCAGTCTCAGAGCGTTAGACGACGAGGAGGAGACGCGATGCGGACATTAGAGGAGGTTCAGGCTACGCTACACATTGCGAAGCTAAAGGAAGAGGACTTGCACCCTGTAACACACTGCCTGTGGTTCAGCGACAGTGTTTCCTCCGGAGATTACTGCCTCATGGAACTGGACGATACACTTTGTAAACACATTGAAGAAGGAAAGAGGTGCGCAGTGTTCTGATATGTTGTCTCGAGTGACTTGCATAAGAAAATAACCCTATACAACTTACGCTTTAGTTACCTAGCAACAGCAGCTAGTGTACATATTACACAGTAAGTGTTATAGTGTTAGTTATGCCCAATGTAGTCGCCACTCCAGACCACGTGACCAGTATGTTTTATGAAAATCCACCTTCAAAATATTATCATTCATTCATTATTAGCTTGAACATTGTATAAATGTGGGGCGCGCGGTGGCTTAGTGGTTAGCACGTTCGCCTCACACCTCCAGGTTCGATTCCCGCTGGGGCCATGTGTGTGCAGAGTTTGCATGTTCTCCCCCGTGCTGCGGGGGTTTCTCTCCGAGTACTCCGGTTTCCTCCCTCAGTCCAAAGACATGCATGATAGGCTGATTGGTGTGTGTCTAAATTGTCCATAGTGTATGAATGGGTGTGTGAGTTTGTGTGTGATTGTGCCCTGCGATGGATTGGCATTCTGTCCAGGGTGTACCCTGCCTTGTGCCCGATGATCCTGGGATAGGCTCCAGGATCCCCGCGACCCTGAAGAAGGAATAAGCGGTTGAAGATGGATGGATTGTATAAATGTGTACGGTAATATTCTGGCTCTTTATTTGAGGCCTCAGGCTTTGTACTCCTGCCCTTTCCATTCATACAGCACACTTCATCTTTAACTGTTAGAATGTTCTCTATTCAGGCCCAGATGTTTTGTGGCTCTGTATTAAATGTATACATGACCAACAAAGAGGAAAAATCCCTTAAGTGCTCTTCCTTACTTGTTTTTGAGAAGGACGATTCCAGAAAATCTTGTACATTGACGATATTTGTCACATTGTTGTGATAAGCTGAAAGAATTAGAGCTGTGAGGAAAACATCTAATAGCACGACAAATATAGATAGCTGTTCCTTTAGTTCTGGTCAGCAGTGCCGGGTTGTTCTGTATGTTTGATAGCCGTCATGTATGTTGACGTTATTAACGTGTTCGGTGTGACAGCAGAAGTAGCAGTGTAACGTGTTTATAACAGTAGCGGATTACACGTCCGAATGGTTTTCAGTGCGGTCTGCGTCCCCTGCACGGAGAAACTACTATAATGTGATTTAGTCTGGATCTGGAAAGAGCAAGTTGCAAAATCCAATCTAAATGTTCGAGGAGTCACAGCCAGACACAAAAGAGATTTAAAAAAAACCCCACTAAAGTAAGATGAACAGCTGTTAACAGACAAATGCATTTAATCCTGTGTCTTGGAAAAAGTCAACAATGAGGTAATCATTAGATCATATAACTGTTAAAACCGCGACAACATTGTGGATTAGATACATTCGAATTCAATTCGAGTGACTAATCCAAAAGAAATAGTCACTGACCAGCACTTTGAGAAGCACTGAACCGAAGAAGTTCTGAGGGAAGTTTATGCTGACTGCTATTTATTGTGCTTCTTTATTATCAGCCTTACAATCAGAGGTGACAAAGATGAGCATGCGGTCCTGTGCAGTGAAGACAAGACCTATGACTTGAAGATAGCGGACACGTCCAATTTGCTCCTGTTTCTACCCGGATGTAGGACTCCAGAGCAGCTCTCTGACAGCGCATCAGATCCTAAGTTAATCCAAGCCCAGGTAAGGCCTTATAGCCCTGAAGACCCAACTCCTACCTGCAAGGAAACAGTTTAATCTCCGTTATATTTAGTTAAAGTCACAAGAAATGCAACCTCTCAGGTGCAAAAACATCTGCATGGCTCAAAAAGAAAGGTTGATTGAGCAAAAGGTCTTGTAACCATGTTCATATTTCTGTAAAGCTGCTTTGAGACAATGTCTATTGTAAATAGCGCTATACAAATAAAATAGAATTTAATTAATATGGAAAGGGAATCGATTTAGCCAAGTCACGTTGTTGTGACCTCTGTGGTGTCTGTGAGATCTGTATTTGTACATTAGCCTGTTCTATTATGTCGTAGAGATGATCAAGGACTTTTTCTTGTGGTTATTTGTATTACTTGGCACTTTATCAGTCTTGTGACATTCACTGTTGGTTTCTTTCGTAGCTTGGATTGTATTAATTCATTCATTAAACTGAAAACACTATCCTGTTCAAGGTCATGGTGGATTCCAAAACCTGTCCCAGGGACACTGGGCACAAGGTGGGAATACACCTTGGACACACACACATACACATTAAGACCTTATTCACGCTTGGAGGACATTTAGTGTAGTCAGTCTATGGACCAGCATATATTTGGGATGTTGGAGGAAACCGGAGAATACGGAGGAAACCCAGGGAGAGCGTGCAAATCTCCATACAGACAGTAACCTCGGATATACTTGGAGCTGTGGAGTGGCACAGTGTTGCAGCCTTCAGATTGTATTTTGCCTTTCGAGATTGCTTTGAATAAAAGTGTCTGAGAAATGAAGAAATAAATATGCAAAATGTAATACCACTTTCTGTTGTCAGATCTGGGGTTGCGCTAACAGTTACTGGGAGCTGAGGCGCCAACGACCAAAGTTAAAGAAACTCAAGAAGCTGCTTATGGAGAACCCATACGACGGCCCACCGATCGGGGCACAGGAAGAGTCTCCAGAGCTCATCAAGGTACAGGACCCAAGTGCATGACGCAGATCTGAATGTATTAAATGTGTCCATTTAGATGGAGTCAAGTGGATACAGGCTTGATTGGTGTATTTATTTTTCTCAGTATACTATGGAGGACCTTGTAGAGAGAATACAAGGAAGCCAAGAGGAGATTGAGGCCTACCTTCAAGGAATTCATGCATGTAAAATTGATGGTAAGTATTGCTTTATCAGTATTACTGAGGACGCTGAAGATCGTTAAAGCTAATGATTGACTGATATAGATTTTCTATTTCTATGTGCCCGATAACCGATATGCAGAACCGATATTTATATATTGTTTTACTTTTGTTTTTGACACAATGATAACACCAGTGAACTGAACCTTTTTAAAAAATATATATATAACAATTTTGTCAATTTCACTTCCTCATAGCATATAAAACAAAATAAAACAATTAAATAAGCTGGCTGTTAATCTAATTATGTTCTATAACATTTAAACCGGGGAACATGACCGGAATATTTTAATAGCGACTCATGTAAACACCTTAATCACATTATTATCTTAATCAGAGTAAGGTCAATAATTAGATTAATGTTGTCCATGTAAATGTAGTCAGTGTTACAATCCCGGTCCTGCATGCAATTATCAAAATGCCCACAAGATGGCTTTATTTATGGGTGTATCCGATATTAAAAAACTGATGTCCGATTATGGGAAAATGCTTAAATGTCAGAGTAAATATAGGTAAAACTGTTTATCGGTCAATCTCCACTTAAAGCGACAGAGTATTTTAGGTAACGATTGTGATGTATGTAAAAGTTTAGGAAAGTTGATATAATATATTTATTGTGATAACACGGCATTAAACACTTCTGAAATATCATTGGTGTATGTTGTTATAATATTTTTTTTAAATTGTGAACTAAGTGGAAATGAAAGGAAGCATCTGATTTGATGTATTTGTTTTTATCTAATCTTAAAAGTGGGAAGATTGTAAGTCCACCCTTGCCCCACCCCCGTGTTTCAGTGTTACGTTTGGTAGTCATAAAATGAAAATATCAATCAGTTCAGTTCAACAGTCCTTAATTTTACAGTTTTATTTCAGCACTTATTTTGCCAGTTGTTTATCAGATATATTAAATATATAATGCATTGTGATGTGATTACTGTTTTTGTTATAGGATACTGGCGGATTTTGGATTTTGATTACGAGCTGAAGCTCCTGGGACATGTGACTCAGCTGGTGGATTCAGAGTCATGGTCTTTGAGTAAAGTGCCTCTCAGTGTGTGTCTGGAGGAGCTAGTGCCTTTAGAGCCTAAGTGAGTGCAACTGGGGCTCACAGGGTATAACTTTTAAATATACGGGTGTACAAATTACTCATTAACACTCATTCGGTCATTTTCCACAAGTCATTTGAAATTTATGTTTGATGTTTATACTTGGAATAAGTATAGAATATATAGATTTATGTTTATATTTGAAATAAGTTCAAAGGTAATTTAAAAATACTAACTGTTGCATATTTTAGTTAGTAGTTGAAGGGTATATGCACTGACTCTACTGCACCAATTTCAGAGCAATGATCGAGCACTGTCTCAACTGTTACGGAAGACGGTATAACACCGAAGGTCAGTAAATTTAGTCTATGGCCTCAGTATATGACTTTTTCTACGTTGTCCAGAATTCAAGCAATTTAAATGTAAAAGTGATGATGCTATGAACATTCCTGTCTTTCCATCTCGATCACTCTCTCTGTCCTTTGCTCAGATGTAGAGGTGATGTATGCACTGGATGAGGATAAAGTGTGCAGGGCCATGGCTCAAATGCTGCTGCAGAACGCTGTTAAGTTCAACCTGTCCGAGTTTCAGGAAGTGTGGCAGCAGAGCGTTCCCGAGGGCGTGAACACAAGACTGGACCAGCTCAGCGTAAGAAGATGCACATGCACACATTTGGCAGTGATATGTGTAACTTCCACTGTAAGAGGTCTCATTATAGTGTGGTCGATGTGTATTCTGCTCAGGGCTTAGCTCTGGTCGACTGCAGCTCGAGGCCAGAGACAATCTCACTGTTGCGAGTAGAGGACCTGCCTGAGGACACACTGGAGCGCTTTAATGCTCTCTTTGCTATGAGGGAGAAGTGGACACAGCAGGACATAGAGCCTTACATACGGTGAATAGCATACTGTTTGCACACCTGGTCTCTGTAAATGTACACTTTGAAATTAATATTCAAAGAAGCAATTCAAGGGGGACGTGTGTGATGCAGTGTGTAGCACTGTACAAGTAAGCAAAGATTAAATATGAATAATAGAGAGTAAATAAAATTTAAGTGTGTTAAAATCCTTAGGCACTTGCAAAGATGCTATAAAGCAAATTTGCCTTAAAAATGACATGTAAACATTTCTATTTACTGTAAGAAGCAATAGGCAGTAATAAAAGTCAATATTTAGTATGACAATCAATTGCTCTTTAAAAATGCTTCAATAATAATTCCTAAGATTTATATAGCTAGGCACCCAAAGCGCTTTACAATGTGTAATGGGGAAATCTCCTCAAACCACCACTAGTGTGCATCATCCACCTGGATGATGTGACGGCAGTCACAGTGCACCAGAACACCCACCGGCTATTACTGGAGTGGAGAGAGTGATGTATCCAGTTCAGAGATGGAGTTTATTAAGGGGCCATGATAGATGAGGGCCAATTTTGCCAGGAGACCTGGGTTTTACTCTTTCTCTTTACAAGAAGTGTCCTCGGATTTTTAATAACCGCAGAGAGTCAGGACCTCGGTTTAAGACAGCGCTGTTTTATTTGTTTTTAATAGTATAGCGTCCCTGTCACTATACTGTGGCATTAGGTCCCACACAGACTACACGGTGAACACCCCCTGCTGCAGACACAGCAAGCTTAGTTTTCCCCAGGAGGTCTCCCATTCAGGTACTGGCCAGGCTCAATCCTGCTTAGCTTCATTGGGAAACCAAGCGAGAGCTACAGGGAGATATGGCTCTGGCTTCAGTAGTGTTTGGTAAGGTTTGTGCGCTTTTAGAAGGAATTTGGCTGGTAAGTTTTTTCCTAAACATCTTGGAGAATCTGCCACAGGTCCTCTGGAAACTGTTTGTGCCAGTAAATCTTGAAAGAATTTAGTGTCTTTTTGTAATATGTTCCTTTCTTTACAGACATATGAACATTTTTCTGTCGTATTGAATTTACTGTTGAAAAAACTCACAAAATAAATATCTAACAAGACTTGATTTAAAAAAAAAAATCCCTCAGTGTCTAAGACTTACACATTACTGTGTGTGTTTGTGTGGGGTGGGCATTTGCAAATAGTGGCAGTCTAATTGGTGGGTGGAGTGGGTTAGGTAGGGGGGTTTAGTAGTTAGCACTTTAGCTATGGGGTTGGGGGTTCCATTCCTGCCTCCGTGGTGTGTGCACAGAGCCAGAGCTTGCATGTTCTCCCCGTGCTTCGGGGGTTTCCTCTGGGTACTCCGTTTTCATCCCCAGAGATGTAGGATGATTGGCATTTCCAAATTGTTCTTAGTGTGTGAATGGATATGCAGTTGCGTCCTGCGATGAGTTGGCACCCTGTCCACGGTGTCCTTCGCCTTGTGCCCCGAGTTCCCTTGGATAGGCTCCAGAATCCCCCATGACCCTGTGTAGGATAAGCGGTATAGAAGATGGATGGATGGATAGTTATTTGGAGTTGGGATAGTTAGTTGGCTCCTAATGGCCTGGAACTGTTGCCATACCAGGTAGTGATGTTACCTTTCAGGATGCTCTCAGCTGCACAGGTATAGAATGTCTTCAGAATGTGGGAGGAGAGCGTGAACTTCTGGAGTTGTCAGAGCTACTGCCTTGCTTTCTTTTTATTGTGTTATGGGTGTGGTGTGACCAGGACTGGTCTTGGACAACACCACGGTATGTGAAGCTGGTCACTTTTTCACTGAAGTCCCGTTCATGAATAGTGGGGTGTAGTTTCCTGTCTGCTGTTTTCTGAAATCCACCACCATCTCCTTGGTCTTACTGACGTTCAATGTAACATTATAAGCCAGATGATGTGTAGTCACCCACCTTAACCGCCTGGAAGTTAAGAACCCATTTGCAGAGAGAGTTGTTCAGCCCAAGGGATCTCATTTTCATGGTATTGAAAGCCAAACTGTAGTCGATGAGTAGAACTCGCATAAACCCCCGTCCTTTTGTCATGGTGGGATACGGTGTAATGCAGCAGGTGGGAGATGGAGACATCTGTACTTCTGTCTGTTTCAGTTTCATTTCAGCCTTTAGGCAAACTGGAGAAGGTCAAATGAGCTGGGAAAAGTGGAGCAGATGTGGTTTTTTACTAGCTTTTCGAAGCACTTCCATCACCATGAACGTCAGTGCTACTGAATCGCTTCCGGAGTGAAAGAATTTCTAATGACCCACTTATTATCACAGCACAGATTTCATTTTAAGAATGACATAGTTGATATGTACTATTGTGTTAGTTTATTCAAACCTGAAAAGTTTTCATTTCTCACCTTTCCAGATGTAGTTGAGTTATTTTACCACTACAGATAGTTATGCTTACAGCTGTTATAACTAAATAATATCCACTGATACTAGTTTGTATTGAATATTGGCACAGCTGTGATTCGGCTATAGCTAATCACAGTCACGCAGATATTCAGTATAACTGCACTATTATAAGTATGATATTTTTATACGACAGTTTTATAAATGAGAAATTAAAATCAACTCGCTGACATTTCAGACACAAATATTTGGGTTATTTTTGCTCCAGGAATGGAAATAGATCCAACAGATACATTCCCGTTAAAGGTGCTTCCGGTGACATTGGTTTCCCATCTATCGTTTCATCTAAATCAGACGAGCTTTCAGATTTTAAGTCAAAAGTTATATTCATGAAAACTGAATCATTACCATGTGCACTGATGATGTCCCTAATGTTAGCTGTTGTAACTTAAATGGTCTGCACTTATATAGTGCATTTCTCCAAAGTGCTTTACACAGTGTCTCATTCATACACATTCACACACCAATGCTAACAGCTGCCATGCAAGGCGCTAACTTGCCATCGGGAGCAACTCTGGGCTCAGTGTCTTACCCAAGGAAACTTTGGCATGTGGAGTCATGTGGGCTGGGAATCGAACAGCCAACCCTATGATTAGTGGACAAACTGCTCTGCCACCTGAGCCACTGTCGCCAGTGGCTTCTTCAGTGGGACTGTTTTCAAAATTGAAAATTTTCATTATGAACAAGCAGAGTGATGCAAACAGTGTAACCTCGCAGTGCAGTTATACTAAATATAAGCATTCTTGGAATGTTTCTCATCCAGTTAGATTAGTGGACTAACTGTTGTATGATAAAAATCTAATATCCCTGGATATACATCACGGATTCCCGAGGGTCCCGGGACACCACTTTGAAAACCATGGTTTAAGAGTATCAGATACCAGTAATACCAATAATAGGACTGTTATATGGCAAATAAGAGTTTTAAAATGTATGCATTTTTGCACATACAGTATATATATGTAATATATACATATATATATATATATATATATATACATATTTACATACACACACATACACACACACACACACAGCATAAAGAGCAGTAAACAGTAGTAAATGAAACAAAGTCAATATTTTGTGTGACAAAACTAAAAATAGAAATTGAGTGATATGATATAATCATGGTAAATTACTGTATATAACAATGCACTTTTCTGAAATATCATCAGTATCATCATACGTAAATCTACTTGTTGCTTGTACTTAACACTATAAGTACCAAGCTGGCTTTCCCCTCTGCGAATGATCTTCACCTGAGTTTCAGCAAGGCTTGGTCTAAAACATACATGTACATATACTGTCTTACAATGTTAGAAATCCTATTGTTTTAAGACATGAAGCTTGTGCTGGTGATTTACGTGATGCACAAGGGTATTTGGTTGGTTTCGCAGATATTTCATATAAGCAAGATAAGCATTTGTGAATACACTCACTTTGTGTTTAGCGTCTGAAACAGTTGAGCTGAGACACTTCATATCCTGTTTAAGCTGTTTGTAATATATGTCATCATAATATAAATTTCCTCTGTTCTCATCTCTCCTTTTTCTTTTGCTTTGGGATGAGCATGAATGCTGTTGCTTGTGGTTTTTCTACTTCATGCAGAGTACATTTCCGGATGGGCTGAGTGTGATATGGCATATGTGGAGGCCTCTCTACAACAAAGCTGAAAAGATTATCAGATACCAGTAATACCAATATATGGGGCTGTTTGTATTGGGAGTATGAGCTGTAAGATGCATACATTTTTGAACATGTTAGCTAACAAATAACCCATAGGATAAAGTTGCATAATGAAGCATGGTTCAGTGTTTGATGTAGCCTAAATTTCTATCTTGATGGGTTTTTGGGTTTTTTTTTTTTTACAGTTACACTTTTACATTACACTACATATTACAGTTTTGCACATCAGTGAACAGTGGATCAGTTCATCAAAACAGATTTTATGTAAACTATTATGAATTGTCCTGGTTACACAATTGCATTATTTCACCATGTAGCATTAGCACATATAGAAGGGATTTATTTATTTATATCTTTTGTCACCCAGATGAGGATGTGTCCCATTTTGAGTCTGATTCTTCTCAAGGTTTTTTCCTCATATTATCTCAAAAAATTTTCCTTGCCATTGTCACCTCTTGCTTGCTCATTAGTGATAAATTACTGCATTTAAAATCTATATCGTAAATTGATATATTTCTGCAAAGCTGCTTTGATACAATATCCATTGTTACAAGTGTTATACAAATAAAACTTAATTGAATTGATATTTATTTATGATTGTGTAATATGTGTCCTAATAAAGTTCAATGCACTTGCTTGAAAAAAAAATGCCCTTGATTAATTCTTGACTTTTTGCTCAGACAGGGTGGAGAGAATCAAAGAACTGAAGTTTATCTGACATATGAATAAACACAACCCCTCTTCCATCCAGAATGGTATAAAGATCTGCAAATCAGGATGACCAGTTGCAACATGACTGCTAATTTCACTTCTCTTTGTTTAAGACTGGAAGTACATACATCTTAAAATATGTTCCCTCTTTCTGTCTGCTTTTATATATTGTACAGTATAATGTATCAGAAACAATTTGTTGGTATTATATTATAAAGCAGTATTACAATGTTTAGTAGTATTTTGTGTAGTATTTTATGATGACATAAAGAGTATTACGGCTGTTGACAGCAGTGTGAGTATTAGAAGGCTGAGATTAACATGTGCAAACTGTGCCTGGTTCTGAGAATATGGATTTTTACAGTCTGGCTTATTGTTGTCTGGTCCAACATTATATGGGTTGCGTTGAAAATGCACTGGATGATTGTTGTCCACGAATACGGTAGTGAAAGTGAACTCCTGTTTGCTGACACACTGGTCACCAGTGTGTATTTTACCTC
>JAOUWY010000071.1:30559666-30576362 GCA_025728095.1 Prietella phreatophila
ACTTCACTTGCATCCGTCCTGCTTCGTTTACGTCACGAATCGTGACAGTTACAACGTGGACACCTGCGGCTTATAGTGCGGCCTATATATGTACAAAAAATGTTTTCTTTTTAAAATTAGCGTGTGCAGCTTATATTCAGGTGCGCTTAATAGTCCAGAAATTACGGTACTGATTACCTTAATCCGACTAAAGTCAAGTATTCTTGTTTTAGTCGCATTATCTGTAAACAGCACTGTTGCAGGTGAATTAAATTACATACAGATTCACACTTAATATCTTTAATTGCTGCTGTAAAGCCACATCTGAATATTTTATTATATGAACATGACAGCAGCTGACCAGTGTTTATATAGCTACCGTACTGTGTCAAGTGATTTACATGCATAAAGCCCAGCCCTAGTGGATTTGGGTATTGTGTGTGTGTGTGTGTGTGTGTGTGTGTGTGCGCGTATTGTGAGTCATGTATGGTATTATTAATGGATTTTACAGAACTTTATCTGTAGAAACTTGTGATGAACAAGTTTAGCTATGTTATGCTGTAACTATGTAGCTATGATGAAGAACACAGGTGCGGGTTTAGGGAATACCCCCTCCCCCCTTATTCATTCTTTCAGCCCACACTTCTCATGAGGACTGGTAGGATGTGAATAAATCATCAGCAAGAACATACCCAGAAAACGGGCTGAAGAGAAAAGGTCTGTGAGAGAAATCCTCTGAAGTGAATTAGAGAGGAAACTAGGTGTAATAAACTTAAATCTTCTTAAATGTAGTGAGAGAAAGAGAGGACAAAGGAGGAACACTGATGTGAAAGTAATCAGTGAGTCATGTCTCTATCAGCATTATTACTGGTATAGATCTTTTATCCTTGCATTTCAGTATAGCAATGCGTGATGGCTAAATAGCAACATGACATGGCTTACATGGTGATGTATTGATTATTTATCCATATATAAGGTAATAATGTGTTGATGAGCATCTGCTGCTGATTTAACCCTGTGGTGAGGTTTAGAGGGAAGCCATAGAGAGAAAATAGTTTCTGCCAAGATGCAGGAGAAGAGAAAAATGGATTGCATTACGGAATGTCACAAAAAAGTAAAAAACACTTTTTTGTCCAACACCCACTTTGGCCACTATTGCTAAGTGTGTACAGTACGTGTTTCATACGGGTTTGTATTTCCAGTTGAGTTTTCTATTTGTGGATGCATAAATTGTGACATAATTCAAATGAAAATGCAAATTGTGTATTACCATTTGTATTTTCATTTACACGGACGTAATTTCAAATGGTAAAGCAAAGTCCATTCGCAGTTGCATTTCCCATAACCTGTCTTATTAAAATAGGAAAAGTGATTACCCCGTTTACTATTTCACTTCCTCTGCATCACGTATTGGACCTGCCAAAATTCAAATGGAATCACAATTCCCTTTGTATTTGCATTTCCAATGCCTTGCACAGAAACCTAGCCGTCAGTGCTGGGTGTGGGAGAATACTACGCATGTTTTTAATTGTAAGTGATTTCCATAGGTCTGTTTGATAATGTATTTTGCAACATTTAAGCCAATTAAGCATTTTCTAATTTAAACAAATGAAATTGAGAGAGAGCACAGATAAACGCTAATGTATTACTCCATCACATAAGAGTGCTTCATATTCCAGAGGTAGATATTATTCTGCAGTAATATGTCCCGTGTGGAACAGAGTGTAAGGTCAGTTTACTCTGGAACTACTGGACTCTATGTTTATATACAGATTCAACTTTATTTTCATTATGCAGTGTACAAGTACATAGACAGTGAAATTAAGTTAGCCTCTGACCAGAAATGCAAATAACAATTAATATGACCTTTATTTACAGTAGAAGTAAAGTGCAAGATTATGGACTGCAGTGGCAGTTGTAAACTGTAACAGTTACACAGAAAAGTGCAATAGTAATAAATAGTCCATCTGCAAATAATGTAAATATAGTGTATAGTCTCTGTGCAAATAGAGCAAGTGGTTGATGTTGTTTCTTTTATTTTTGAGTAGGTTAGCGCATTAAGTACAGAGTTCAGAAGGGTGACAGCAGAGTGAAGGAAGCTATTCCAAAGCCTGCTGCTGTGACAGTACAGCACCACCCCTGAAGGGAGGAGGGTAAGCAGTCCATGATTGGGATGATGCCTCTCACCCTCTGTAGGCAGTGTTTATTGTGGATTTCTATAATTTTTTGGAGCTGGACCCTGATAATATGTTGAACAGTTTTCACCACTCGCTGGAGAGCCATCTTGTCTGTGACTGAGCAGTTCCCACAGCTGGTCAGAATGCCCTCAATGGTACAGCGATAAAAGTTCACCAGTATCTGTCCAGATTGGTGATCCTTTCTCACTCCACTCAGGAAATAAAAGTGCTGTTGTGCCTTTTTGACCATGGCAGTGGAGTTAATGCTCCAGGTCAGATTATCGGTGATGTGTACTCCCAAGAACTTGAAGCTAGTCATGTGTTCCACCTTGTTCCACATTGTAGGCTTTTTATCATCATTGCTGATAAGGCCAGCCACTGTGGTGTCATCCACAAACTTGAATAAAGAATAGTCGGTCCATTCTGCAGACTGGAAAGGCCTCAAAAAGTTACAAACTTCTCCTTTAAAATGCATTCTGAGACTAAAGTTAGTGTGCAAATAGGTAAACTAACACCCTTTGGCAATGGTGTTGGCAGTGGTTCTGTGTTTGTATATTTTGGTGTTAATACATAAATTACAAAAGTCCTATGATGTCAGTTTTGTTTGTTCCCATTCAGGAATATGTTTTTAACCCACTAACCCTGTAAGCCCGAAAAACTGGCTTGCCCGTCTTTGACCTATTCCCGTAAGGATGATATAGCGGCTTGGTCGTCTATGCCAAATACCCGTAAGGCCGATATAGCGGCTTTACAGTGTAAACGTTATCCTTGTAAAGCCGGTAAACCAGCATTACTCTGCTATGATTCCTTACTTATTTATTATTTTTTGACCTGGAAGGTTGATGACGTTGTGACGTCATTACACCGTCATTACGCTGAAGATTACGCTGAACAAGCGTGAATGTTTTTGATAAACATTTGGTGTAATAGTAGAAGTTAACTAAAAATGCTCATATAGTACTTCTAAATGAGTATAAGGATTTTAGCAAGCATTTTTTGTAATTTCTCTAGTTAAGAATTGTGCTCTAAGTAGAGTAAAAACACTTTACTTTCTCAAAGTAATATTACACAAATACATTATTATAAGTTGTTTCAAGGCCTAAAAATGTTCAAATTAAAATGTTGAATTTGGGGCCAATTTTGGCCCAGGAACTCAGGGTTGGTGTGCTGTTTCCCTGGGGAATATAGGGTTGTGTGACATAATACTGTGAGAACTAAGGGGTAAGAGGGTTAAAGTAATGATATGCTTGACCTTTGACCCTTACATGCATGGGTGTTTCATCAACCGTTCTTTCATACCTTCATACTGGCACAGTATGTACAGTATCATATCTAACATCAACTTATCATAATTCTGTGTTTATTGTCAATATCAACATGATTTGAAAATATATATTTTGTTATATTTTAGTATTTTGTTTGTCACACAGACATTTTGTCAGGCATTACGATTTTTCAAACACAGACTGAGCAGCACAAAATAAATAGGTTTCTATTACAAATACCCTTACTTGATATGCTCATTTATGCAGTTAACCAATCATGTGGCAGCAGCACAGTGCATAAAATCATACAGATACAGGTCACGAGCTTCAGTTAATGTTCACATCAAACATCAGATTGGGGAAAGTGTGGTCTCTGTGACTTTAACCATGCCATGGTTGTTGGTGGAACCAGATGGGCTGGTTTGAGCATTTCAGGAACTGTAGATCTTCTGGGATTTTTACAGTTGAAGACTGGAAAAAGACCAGGTGATTTAATTCCCAATCTTCAAGTGTCTAGTTTGGGTGGTTCTGTGCCCTTTCTAACTACTTACGGATTTCAGCTGGTTCCTTGCCTTACCTTGACTTGGAGAACTGCTTTTTCTTAGCGTGTTCAATACTTTTTTTCCTGTGCCATTCTATTTTGTTACACATAACTTTATTTATGGATTTCAATGTTGTGAATTCTTTATATTTGCGAATTTCTTCAGTTAATGTCTGATGAAAATTGCATGTGAATAGCCACATTAATATATTTACTGAAAAAAATGTTGACACATTCAATACTTATTTCCCCCACAGTATCCTTCCTGACAGCTCGAACCAATCTGGTCATTTTAATCTGACCTCTGTTATCAACAAGGCGTTGCGACCTATAGAACTCATTCACACAACTCTGACTGTTGTGTGTGAAAAGTTTCTTAAATACTCAAACCAGCTCATCTGGTACCAACAACCATGCCACAATCAAAATCACAGAGATTACACTGTTTCTTGTTTCTGAAGCTCTTGACCTGTATCTGCTTATTTTATTCTATTTTTTGCATTGTGCTGCTGCCACATGATGAATTACATAACTGCATGAATGTACATGTGTGTGTTCCTAATAAAGTGGATGGTAAATGTATATTCTCTGTTTGGAGCCATACAAAAGTAGTGGTGCCTAACTGAAAATAAATCCAGTAATAAGAGGTCCAATGGGAAAATTAGCGATAAAGTTAATTATCACTTAAGAGTTAAGGAATAAAGTGTGCTGAAAAGTCATTTTGCCAGGGGCATGGTTAGTGCTGAGCTTTGGCTCATGGTTAGGTTTAGTGAGGACCAGAGACCAAAGGTTAAATCTTAGTTTTTAGGAGGTGATGCAAGAAATTGATTGCGGATGTGTGTGCAGTTGAGAGAGCGTTTGCATGCATGTGGAGAGATCTGTTCTGCTGTTGGAGCCATCCACCACCACACTGCACAAATGTTTACAGTTGTCATGACAACGCTTTTTAGACAGGGAACAAGAAAAAACTCATAGGGCCCAGGAAGTTAAGTAACAACACACTTATTTCTCAAAAGTCTGAATAAAGAGAAAAGTTTACTTAATAACTAGAGTTTTTAAGTTGATGGCTTGGCAATATAAATGGCTGAGGGCAGGGTGGGAAGTAGACATGACAGATGACGAGAAACAGATGGAGGACAGGAAGACAGTGAATCTTTGAAATGTGACATGGCAAGAGAGAATTAAACATTTAAAAGTCTGCATTGGATGAAAGGGAAAGTTATACTGGAGATTCTTTAAATTGCACCTTCTCCCTCCCAAAAAAAAACCAGTAAAAACATCTCAAAGGAAACAGAGAGACCCATGGCAGTATCATGTTTGAGGTTGATGGGGTTTGGGCTCTGCCTGCCGTCTTTCTGAATCTCTGCCTTTTAATGTCTGTCTCTGAGTAAACAGGCCGATGAAACCCAACCAAAGCAGAGCTCTGACCAGAGGGAATGACTTGCCTGCATGCGTATGAGTTAAAGAAAAAAGAAAAAAAAAGCACACCACACACACTGCTGTGTTATACTGAATTCCTCATTGGTTGCGCTTTTGTTTTTACAGATAGAATGCAATCAAGAAAATATTCTGCTATGTGTTATGTATTTTCACTTTTTTTTACTGGTTGAAGTTGTTTTAATCTATGTGGCTAGTGGTATAAAAAACTTGCTTTGTCTCTCTCTCTCTCACACACACACACACTGTTTTTCTCTCTCATGTATTAAAGGAATGTCTGTGTATAATACAGGGAGCATCTGTGTTCAGTAGTTATGTTCAGTAGTTACTATAGGTGACATGCTTTTCATTCTCTCTCTCTCTCTCTCTCTCTCTCTCTCTCTCTCTCTCTCTCTCTCTCTCTCTAGTCCTGTCCTTTCTCTCAGCGTCTCATTTTCCTTTTACATTACTACATTACAGTAGCATCTGCAATTTGTTTTCCTTTGTAGCATAATCATGCATTTTGCTTCTGCCCTTCATTCTGCTTGTCTTTCTCCTTATGTCTCACCCAGGACTGTGCCAATGTTTTAACATTGACGTGAACCAGCCACGCATTTTCAGCGGGGCAGAGGACACTCTGTTTGGCTTCTCTGTGCTACAGCATGAAGTTGGGGGAGAGAAACTGTGAGTATTCAGTGTCATCTATTATGGTTGGTTTCAACTTTTGTGGTTAATGAATTTATTCTATCCGAGAATTAGGATAAGCTAGAGCTCGGATGATTTATATAATTATAAACTCTGTAAGCTTATAAGCAATTAATTAATTAATCAAATAGGACAGGGCATGCTGTTATACCAAAATAGTTAACGATGGCCTGGCACCTTTAAAATGTGTTTTTCCTTTATAGCATTTTATCAGCAAATAAAATGTTTTATTAATCAAAGAACAACACATCATATTTTTTAAATATGTTTGTGTAATTTAATGTTGTGTAATGTATGTGAAACAAGTTAGTTCCTGTTATCACTTACATTATAACAGCTATAAGAAGTCACTCTCTTGCCAGCCTCTCTTTTTCCACTGTCTTTAAGGTAATAACACAAGAAAATACAGCATGTCATGTAACTGAGAGAGCAACGTCCACTATCATGAAAATGTCCTGTGGTGGAAAACCTGCTTACTGTTACAAATCACTTACACTGGAGACTCATCCCATAAATGATAAATGTTTTCACAGAAGCATGACAAATCTTTGTTAAATAAAACCTGTTTATTATTGCACTTAGATTAGGTAGCTTGCCTGTTATACTGTACAAGTGCCTGTGTATGAGCTGTTACTGTGGAAACAATAACATATTAGAATGTGAGAATTAATATAAACCTATAAAATATAAACCTATCAAATATAAAATCATTTGAATTACAGCTGGTGCTACTGTCAGAGCAGTGATGTTATACAGTAGAAGATTAATCAACACCTTTTTACCACTGCAATTTGTGAATTCAACAGCGTTGTGGTATAATTGAAATAACTGACAATGTCAATGGACTGGCAAAAGGGTCTTCTCTGTTTTTCTCACTGGTTCCCCCATGGTCGTTTATCCCCGCTTTACCTCACTATAAAATATTTACACTCCAAACATTTGGTAACACAAATGTTCATCTATAAATAAACATTGGAGAACATTTCCAATGTAATCCTTAAGACTTTCCCAGTGAAGTCAAAGTAATACTCGTGTTTAGTTGGCACACGTATATACATTAATATATGAAAATTGTTCTTTGAATAGTTCCTCGCTTTTGGAAACCTTTCTGAAAGAGAACCTCTTTCTTGTAGGCTTCTAAATAGAACCCTAAAGAGAACCCTTGAAGTTTCCCCAGACTGACACACTATAGGTGACAGATGGAACCTATATTTGGGCAGTGGCCTGGGAAAACCATTCGCATGCTAAAAATGTTGACATTCTCTACTATATATAGTTCTACATGTTTTCCTGAACTGAATTATGTTCCTCTTTTACATGTGTCTTAATCAAAAGCAAAGTTGTAGCTTGGTTCTCTCCCAAAACTGAAGAGAGTGTACAGAGTGTGTACAGTACATGTTCTTCTCTGTTTTAATGATGACGTGACAGCACAGGAGCATCACAGATGTTTGACAGCTGACATCTGATTACAAACTGAACTGATTAGTATTTTTTGCTACGACAAGTACTGTAGCCATCCAATAACCTGCTCAAATCTTGAGAAAAACATACCTAGCTAGCAAGGTTTTAGACATTTTTAGGCAGACTGACTGCATTTACTGCTGTGTTTGTTGCATTTACTGCTGTGTTTGTAACCCTAACCCCTAACCCTAACCCCCTAACCTTAACCGTTGTTTGGTATTTCATAGTTGGCAATGCGGTTTACTAAGTTTCTGTACCACAGGATGTTGGTTGGTGCTCCATGGGATGGTCCACCCAATAACAGGAAGGGAGACATTTATAAATGTATTGTGGGAGACGAACTGAATTCCAACTGCTCAAAAGTGAATCTAGGTGAGAAAATGACAAAGGAATCAACATTCATATACACATAATTCAGACAATGAGGAATCTCGTACAGAGAGGCTTAATGCCTGGAGTATAAATATATAAATAAAATAAGTGTAAAATTCTTTACAATTACAGCTGACAGTGCATTTCAGAATGTGTCACGGAATCTGAAAAACTCTCACTTGGGCATGACGCTTACGCCGGATGAACCCAATGGATTTCTGGTAAGAATGATGACAAATGGGGTGAATTCATTGGTTACTACAGCTGAACGACGTGCATGAAACAAATTTTCACCACATCCTGAAAAACCCAGAAGTTGCTCTGAATGTAATATTTTATAATTTTTTATTTTGAAATGAAGTATTTTTACCAACTAGCTGAAATGCTTACAGTGCCTGGTATATCTAGAAGACCTTCTATCTAAATACTAACCAGATCCATCCCTGCTTCAAGATCAGATGAGATCTACTGTTCATAGTGTGGTATGGCCAAAAGCCAGAGCTGGCCAGGAAAAATGCCTATACTATTTGGCTTTTAATGGTCTTAACAGCAAATAATTGGTCAGAAAATTTGCAAGAATTAAATTAAATTAATAAAAAATTGAAAATAAATTATAAGAATTACTAGATAAAGTAACTTAGCGTGGGATAGCTTTTCCCTTTGATTTCAAACGTTTCAGCCATGAGGGTAAACCTGCAGGCATCTTTTTTTTCCCCAGACATGTGTTAGTTTGAATTTTACATAAAACATTTGAATCATTATCATGATATTACCTTTGCTCTGAATTTAGTTTATTATTATTATTTATTTATTTTGTCTGGTTCAGAATTTAAGCCTGTCTTTTCACACCAATGGAAATGCATGTGCTTATGTTTTAAGCTTTTACTTCATTGTATTATTTATAGCTTAGATTTAGTCATGAGATGATAAAGTTTGCCACTCTAAAGGGACAGGCTGGGAAATAATTTTTCCTTAAGTACTTTAATACATTGGCATTCCCTTGTAATAGTTTTGCGGTTCTTCATGGGTTTTAGGGACAGAATGGAATGTTGCTGCTGTGGGATTACTAATCAACCATTATGTATGTGTCTCCTTGCACCACATGCTATTCATCTCAGTGGTGTACTCCATGCTGAATCCACACGATTCTTATGGTGGAGGTGCAGTGAAGAAGGTGTCACTGCACAGACAAAATTTCAACAAAAATTTAGCCAACTAAATTACAAAAAACTGTTGGTGCGTATAGGTTTGGTCATAATTTCTGCAGGAGAAGGAAGCGGTCCATCCATCCATCTTCTGTAGTGCTTATGCTTCCTTCAGGGTCACGGGGAATCCTGGAGCCTATCCCAGAGAGCATCGGGCACAAGTCAGTGTACACCCTGGACAGGGGAGAAGGCAGGGGTGTTTTTTTTTTAAACAGAGCATTCAAACACAGCATATGCTGTAGAATTACTAGCAACATTACTCTCTTAAAGTTTACCCTCTTACTTCATCTATACAGTATATAGATCATCATTCATGCAGAATTGGGGTGTCGAACAGAATTTTTACAGAACCTAAAACCTTTGCATATATGAAGTGTTATATTGCATTATTAACTGTAGTTTAGTAAACCCACATTATTAAAACACAGCAGTAGATTTCTTATAGACACAGACTGATACTGACAGTGTTGAATCTATTCTGATTCAGATGCTCCAGGGTCCCGGGTTCAATCCTTACCTCAGGTCTCCTGTGCATGTTCTCCCTGGGTCTTGTGTGAGTTTCCTTCTCCCAAAAACATACCAGTAGCTGAATTGGCTACAATAAATTACCCCTATCCAGGGTGTACCCTTGCCTCATACCCAGTGTTCCGAGGGTAGGCTCTGGATCCACTGTGAAAAAGTGCTTACTGAAAGTGAGTGAGAAGTTGAAAAGTTGATATTTTTGGAAAATAGTTTCTTTGTAACTCTCTCTATAATTGATATTTCTGTTTAGTTATATTTCTGACTCAGTAGATTGTTAATGATGTTTGTCATTTTGGGGTGTCTGTAGTAAATATACCTCTATGGTCATGTGTTTCTTTGAGAGCAAAGAAATTGTAACTAGAAAGTGTATTTAGCTGGAGTATCTAGATAATAGATAGACCTCAGATGATAATATATTGGGAGAGTCAGGTATATGAATAATTGCTGGATTAATGAGTAGGAAATAAGCATGTGCTTGTGTGACCAGTGAAAGGAGATTAAAAGTGGCATAGTGGGATAGATGAAGGATCCAATGCAGAGCTCAGTTTGCTGCACCTGTGCGTGCTTAAATTCGCCTCTGCATTACTGTGCTGATTTATATCTTTATATTTTTATATAAACTGACCCAGTTCAAGTTAACTCAGGCTAAAGTAAACACCACACCCCTCATGGTGAGGAAGGAAACAGGCGGAGGCAGATGTTAGCCAGGCTTAGGACACAGCGGAAACCTCACCTAAACCCAGACAGACAAAGTGTATTTAAATATAATTTACACACCTAATTACACAGTCTCTCTCTCTCTCTCTCTCTCTCTCTCTCTCTCTCTCTCTCTCTCTCTCTCTCTCTCTCGCGCGCGCGCACTCTATTTCGCTCTGCATAGTCAAACACAGGCTTCTGTGTAGGGCAGAACATAGCAAGCCATCTCATTCCTGTAGTGGAGCTGTTATACTGAGGGTTTGGGGGAATGGCTGGCTGGCTGCTGCCAATGCATGTGTGTAACCAAGAAATAGTTGTATGGTGTATGTATAATTCACTGGGGGGAGAAGGGGAATGTTTGCCTAAGGAAGTGAGTAAGAGTGTGTTTGTGTGTCTGAGAGAGTGAACACCTTGTACAGAGATAGAAGTCATTCAGTTTAGCTAATCACTCTGCATGCTGTTGAAACATCACCACATATTTGTATTACTGTACATTATAGGCCAGTTTGAATATGCTTGGGTTTTGTGTTCTTCGAATGACTCTTCCCGTGGTCTTATGTGTCAGTGTATCCATGCATGTGCGTACATTGAATGGCTCCTGCTGCGGTCAGGGCTATAACAGGATTGGATCACTACTCTAGATCTTTGTAATGACAGGCCTTGAAAAAGCCATAGCACCTCTTGCTCTTTCTCTGTCTCTATTTTTGTCTCCCTCTTTTTGTACCTCTTTCTTTTTCTCTGCCTCTCTCTTCATCTCTGTCTCATTCTTTCTCCCCTCATCGTTTTCAAGTATGTGGCATTCCCAATAACAGGGAGTGAGTGGGCTAGATGGTTTTCTCTGTCTCCCAGCTACTCCTTCCATACCTCCCTGACCCGTGACCACACTTCACTTTAGTTTCTTTCATCTCTATGTTTTCCCTTTCTATCTTAACCTCTATCTTTCTCTCTCCTGCTCTGGTTTTCTTTGGTTTTTCAGTCAAATAAATGGTGTGCTTTGAAGACGTAAATATTTTTGCACATTACTTTTATTTATTTCTCTCTATTTCACCCAATTTAATTGCTTCATTGTAGTGCGGTTTCCAATTCTGCTAAAGCATTTATGACAAAGACCAACATTTGTCAACAATTGCCTCCACCCCGTCTATTTGTTCCTTTTTTTCATTATCCAACCTACTTCCTTTCCCTTTGTTCCCATTGCTTATTATTCCTTTTCCAAGTGAGCTATACCTCCTTTATCTTCTTGACCTTGCATTCCTCTGTTTCTCTTGTGCACAGCCTTGGTCTTTATGGAGGAAAACAGCAATAGCTCTGACTGTATAACTGTCCTCAGCCATAAATAAACTCAAACACAAGAGACCTTTTATGCAGTGAATTTAACTTGAAAAGTCAAACGGTGTCCTTCATGCAAATGAATATTCATTGAGTTGTAACACTGGGATTGGGGTTGGGGGGCACGGTAGCTTAGTGGTTAGCACATTTGCCTCGAATCTCTGGGGTTGGGGGCCCAAATCCTGCCTCTGCCCTGTGTATGCAGAACTTGTACGTTTTAATAATGCTTTGGGATTTTCCTCCGGTTTCCTCCGCAGCCCAAAGACCTGCATTGTAGGCTGATTGGCATTCTCAAATTGTCCGCAGTGTGTGAATTGGTTTATGAATATTGTGCCCTGTCTAGGGTGTCTTCTGACCTGAAAAAGGTACAGAAAAAGGATGGATGGATACTCTGACTGGTATTTTCTACAGGGACGTAGTATTGCCAAAATTACTGCAACAGTGGTGTGTGCGTGTGTGCGTTTTCAGGCCTGTGCCCCGCTTTGGTCTCAGGAGTGTGGCACATCTCTCTTCAGCACGGGAATCTGTGCATCTGTTGACAATGACCTGGAGCCTAAAAAGACCATCGCCCCCACAGCACAGAGTGAGAATGACATGTACAATTTAAGCTAAAATGTAAAAAAAAAAAAAAAAGAAGAAGAAGAAAATACAAAAAACAACACTTCAATAAGTCCAGAAACAGCTAAACTAATTATAAGGTTTGATTTTTGATTTTGATTTGTTAAAGGTTGTAATGGATGTTTGCTTGTGTTCCAGGATGTACTACGTACATGGACATAGTAATAGTTCTGGATGGTTCTAACAGTATCTACCCTTGGTTTGAGGTGCAGAACTTCCTCAAGAACATCCTCAGCAAGTTCCACATCAGCCCGGAGCAGATGCAGGTGTGTGTGGGTTAAGGTGGACTTTTATATAACCTGTAGAGCTGGGTGCTAAGAGCACAGTATTGCAACATTTTGTGCATTCCCTGTTCTAACACATCACATTCAGTGCAACATATTCAGAGTCAAAGACCTTATTAGAAAAAAAACAACAAAAAAAACAAAACAGTTCACTGATTAAAATATGAGTGGGATAATGTCCAAAAATGTTGGTGTAACAGGATAGCCTGCAGGTAAATTAATAATAAAAAGAGCCAATTGCCTTTTTGATGAGATTATCGAATCAAATTCTCATATTGACACAAGCACAGAATTAGGATACTGCTGACTTTGCAAATGTCTAGAGTTTTGATTACAACAAAAGTCCTTGTCATGACTCTTAACCTGTCCACTAAATACAGGTAAAATTAAGACAATAGAACTGGATATTGTAAATACTAAGAAAATATATGCTGCAACTGTGACGACAAAGTAGGCTATGCATAAGCTCCTTTTTTATTACTAGTACATTTAAATGAAACTCAGTTGTTAATACAGTGTCTTACGTAAGTATTCACCCCCTTAAACCTTTCCACATTTTGTGGGTACATGTAGATACATTTTGTGTGGTACATTCTGAAACCGAAAATGACTTAATTGGGATTATATGTCATGAATCTACCCAAAATAACCCATGATATTGAAGGGGGAAGGGGGGGGGGGGTGTATAGTTTTTAAAACTTATACGAAGAAAACCCCGGCATTGCTCATTACTCTGAGAACACCGTCCCTCACAGTGAAGCATGGTGGTGGTATTATCTCTGAATAATGCCCTCCTTATCTTGATAGTGGTGGGAGGAGATACTTATGCCAGCCACTGTACATCTTTAGCTTAAGCTTAGATCATTATCTAGTCAGAATAAACTACACTTCTGTAACTACACTTCTGTCTGGGATAAGACTGAACCTTATAATGCTAAGGTCAGGATTATTAAGTACAGAGATTCAAGGAAGAAAAGATCCCAAAGTGAAACAGAGCTGGCAAACTCTGGGCAATAAATGGCCATGTTAAAATGAATGGACAGGAGCTATGGTTTATGTTGTGGAAAATGAAAATGGAACAAAAGTTAGACATTATAAATGTGTGTGCATGTGTGTTTGTTGTGTACAGTCGTGACAGACAGAGTGAAACTGACCACTGGTTATGTGTCCTTGTCAGCATGCCATGGCCTCTGAGTAAGGACAGTAGTAACCAAGTCGTGCATGTGTTTCTTCATAAGCACTAGACTGTGTGAGAGCAAACTGGGTAAACGGAAATTCTTCTGCTTTGTGTGGCTTTTCTTATCCCGGAACCATTGTGAATTTTTGAGGTGTTTGGTTTGGCATGATGGAGTAAGAAGAGGCTGTGCAGTCAGTCTGACCGAACCTGCCTGGTGACTGGCATGCACACTCAGTGCTAAAGTTCAGTTTAACTGAAAAGTGTGTGTGTGTGTGTGTGTGTGTGTGTGTGTGTGTGTGTTCGTGTGTGTGTTTTTTCTCAGGTGGGCATCCTGCAGTATGGCGAGATCGCAGTTCACGAGTGGTCCCTTAAGGACTATCAGACGACAGAGAAAGTGGTGGAAGCTGCCAAGAACATCAATCGACAGGAAGGGCGAGAGACTCGCACCGCATATGCGATACAGATGGCCTGGTATGACTGTCAATCATTCTCTCCTATCATTCTCAGCATCTCTCTCTTTATTATTATAATTTCTTTCTTGTTTTTTTTTGTGTGTGTCTGTCAGATTTTTTTATTTTCAGAACCGGTGTTATGTGTGTGTATAAGGAACTGGAGCACTCAATAGTACCTTTGTCATTGAGTCAGTACCTCTAAAGAACACATTCCAGGAGCTGTAACACTATAGCTACCCCAGAGACATGCACAAAAACATGCATGGACTTCCGTCAAGCTTTCTATTTTAGTTATACTTCTCTCTTTTTATTTATTGTTCTTCATCTTTTATCAGAATTCTTTCCCCATATTTTTGCCACATATGCTAAACTCTAAACCTTACATGAGTTTTGTGTGCAGGATTTGTGACTAAGTTTATTCTATCTTCATCAGGATTAACCAATTAAAAGAGCAATACCCGTGCAGTTTCTGCTGTAATCCAGATAGAGATTTCATGAAACCACTATATTTTTGGACTAACAGAGCCATGTCAGTTAACTGCAGACTCGTTGTCAGCCATGCTCATTATATCAGGCTATATAAGGCATTTAATGTTGCACTGAATTCTGTGTAATGCACACAATTTGGGCAAAACTTCAGTCCATATTTTGATGTTACGCATACTAGCAATGCTGTGGTTTTCTACATTTCGTGTGCTTTTTTTTCTCCAAAAGCACTGCCAGTGAAATCGCTGCCATTATCAACCACTGCTTTAGCCAAGAGCATTTTCATAGCTTCTCTTCCCAAGGTTTGAGGAGGGTTACAAATTTTGAGCTAGGGGTAATGCAGTTACTGTAAAACAAAGTTTTGCCATCATGGCTAATTAGGAATATCATCTATAACCCTGTTACAGGCAGTGCATACAGTCTCCACAGTATGAACAACCATACACTTATTACATGTTTTATATCTTGCTCTTGCTCGGAACTGTCACTGTCGGTCTGTGTATGTTTATTACATATTAGTGTGTATTTATGTGTGTATGCCATTATTTTGTCAGTCTTTTACCCTACTTTACACTTCAGACATTAGCCAGGTTTTCTCTTACATAACACTACATAAGAACAGCTTTTTTAAGATGTTCTTTCATGTCTTGAGACCCTGACTGTTAAGGTATAAGTTGGAAATTAAGAATTTGTGTTATACTGTATAGTTGTATGTTTTTATTAACAGAGCTCAACAACTGTCCCTAGCCTTCCATTATGTGAATTTCAAGTCAACAATTTTTCTTTTGTTTTCTTAGTACAGGAAAACCTGTGCTACAGGTACAAGGGATAAAGATTATGTTGAAAAATTCATCACGGCAATGAAACCAGCTAACCAACTAACTAAACTAAAAAAATAATAATATTAATATGCAAAGCACAACATCATATATCAAACCTAATACAGGGTATACCTTTCATGTAATTCACATTATTGTAGTATCATTAGACAACAATTTATAATGAGTCAAAATAATACAGTAATACAAACCCATTTAGATGAAAATTTTTATATTAATACTTAATGGCGCTATATTTCTTTCTCTGTTGATGAAGTATAAGCATTAGTGGGATGAGGTGGGTCATCAGGTAGTGCTAATGTTAATGTTTGCTGTTGCTGAGGGAGGACCAGAGGGTAAGAGGATGCTAGGTCAGCATAGCTGCAGGTGTGGTTACTGTACTGCGGACTTAGCTTTAGCCTCTGCAGCTGTGCAAACACACAGACCCATACTTTTCTTGAATACACACACACATATACATTGTCGCAATGTTTAACCACATTTCAGTTGTAGAGACATTCTAATGAAAGAGTACATATTAAATGTCAAGCATGCAAATTAATTCATGCACACTGTAAAATATAAGCAGCACGAGTGAAAGCCACATTTCTCCAGATGGAGCACTCTTTAAAGTCCTGTACTGGCTTTAAATAACACCAGTTAACACCGCCTTACTTTCTCTCACTTGATCAATCGCTTTGTAAAACTCTCTGGAAAACTTCCAGCATCTAAAACAAATAACACACTGCATTTGGGCCATTTATATTCTTCAGAAATGTAACATATGTCTCCTCACTCTCTCTGATTAAACTAATTAACATAACCCCTTTCCTTCATCCATCCCTTACTACTCTGTGTGTTGTGCCTCTGTGTGTTGTTTCTCATGAATCAACCACATTAGATGCCTCTTTTCTTCAGATCTGATGTCTGTGATATGAGCTTGTCTTTCCATAACCCCTCTGGGAAGTAGTTTGAGGTCTTATTAACAATCCTTAACACAAAGTTCTCCCTTTTATCCCTGTTTCTCCCCTTCAACATTACTAATTGCCCCCCTCTCATTTATTGCATTCTATTTTATTCAGTCCTATACTGTTCTCCACCCTGTGCGTCGTCCGTCTCTTTTGCTCTCTCTCTCTCTCTCTCTCTCTCTCTCTCTCTCTCTCTCTCTCTCTCTCTCTCTCTCTCTCTCTCTC
>JAOUWY010000071.1:30636902-30654494 GCA_025728095.1 Prietella phreatophila
GTTGTAGGCTGATTGGCATTTCCAAATTGTCCTTAGTGTGTGAATGTGTGTGTGACTGTGATTTGCATTGGGTTGGCACCCCATCCAGGGCTCATTGGGATAGTCTGCAGGCTCCCCCATGACCCTGTGTAGGATAAGAGGTACAGAAAATGAATGGACATTTAGTTCAATGAAACATAATAGATGAGTTCATTAAAGAGTCTACTGCTGAGGTCATCACTGACTATGTTTACATGGACAGCAGTAATCTAATTATTGACTTTATTCTAAATAAAACAATATTGTGATTAAGGTTTTTACATGAGTTGCTTTTAGAATATTTCTTTCATGTTCCCATTTGACATGTTATAGATCGATTAATGGCACATGTTATAACGTCACTGTGCCACGCCGTCCGACGTTCCCTCCAGAATTTCATGTATCAACATACAGTTCATCTTCGTTATGGTTCCGCATACAGTTTTGGGTGTTTCATTTTAAATTTTACGAAAGCTTCAAGGGCAGTTAATTATTTGTCATGCCATACGTGCAAATAGATGACAGCGGATTCGAATTTTCCAGCAACAGGCCTCATCTGTGCTTTCATTCTGCAACATTTCATTCATGCCACTGCGACAAAATCTGAGGTACTGGGTGAGAGTTCGAAGAATGGACTGGTGGAAGAATGTTGTTTTAATGGGATTTGATGATGCCGAATAGCAAGAAAATTTCTGTGTCTGTGTCCTGTTGCAAAATGCGGGGAAAACTCCCACACGACGTTAACAGCGTGATTAAGGTTTGTACTAAGTAATGCACTTCGATAATGCGACTAAAACAGGAATACTCCACACGTCTTAATCCGATTTGTATTTACTTCGTGTGAATTTAGCCAGATTAAGATCATCAATAATCGTTGTTTACATGCTAGTTTCTTAATCAGTGTATCGTCTTAATCGGGTTAATATCGGAATACTGTTGTCCGTGTAAACTTACTGAATGATCTGACTACCACAATCAATAAGATGACTTAATATCAACATCATTATACTGTATGAATAATTATCCTAATTTAAGTTACCAGTTAAATGAACGGATTAAATTATTAATAACTGACTAACAATAACTGGTTTGTTCACTTGCTTTGTGTTTTCTCACTCGGGTCTATTACAGCACATCTCATGCCTCCATATAAAGTTATTCCCGAATTTCAAGTGGGTGTGTTGGATCAAACTCAGGGTTGAATGCCACCTCTGGTGACTTACAGTAGTGCACTTATTTTTGGATGACACCACGTTCAAGTAAACGAAGCCGAAATCAAGCAGCCATGGTGATTTTGTAATCTCTCTGGACTGAGCATCGGATGCAGTCCAACTTGGCGGAGCATGAACACGTCTAAAGTCTGTTCATCTTTCCAACGCTTGATATTCAAGTAGTAAACAATTTGAGGAAGTGTGTGGTCATGACTAGTAACTCAGACTGTTTGTGTTTATCGTCGAGATTCATGACTCCAGTAGTCCATGACTGCTTCAGGTCCATCACGAGTTTGTTTTTCTGTCATGTTCCCCAGTCATGGACGCTAGGCAGTGCTCTTTATCTTCAGTTGAAAATAGGTCTCCCAGGGTACAACACTCTACCGGTCGTTTAAAAGATTACCTACTACAGTGGATATGTGGGTACACGATGTACGACTGTGCTTTTGATGTAAAACAACTGCGCAAGAGACGGATTAGCGGGCGGGAGAGAGGAGAGGAGAGGACAGGAGTGGAGGGGAGGTGCGGGGAGAGGAGAAGGGGGAACTTGAGTGTCGTACGCAGTTGCACAATGTTCATCTTCACGGCTCCATCAGTGCACGCGCAGTGAAGCTCACGCAACATCCATGCGTTTAGCGTTTCGGCTGTGTGCGCTCTCTCCAAAAACAATCAGCTGGAGGATAGAAAATATCTTCTCGCAGCTTGGGTAGGTAAGTCCAGCTCGTTTTAGAAACCGACTTGGAAACGTAGTATTTTCCTGAATCGCCTAGCTCCTCCGACTTTTTATTTATTTTATTTTTTTAAGATCTCGTTTCACTGTGCCGTAACTGCTCGGCAATTTGTTCATATCTTAGGCCGTGGTAAACCGTTAAACCCATTAAAATTACTTTGGCTGTTTGGTTTCATCTACACGAGCTTTTAGATTAGCACACTGAAAGCTGAATAATTCCAGGCGCCCCATCTGTGCCTTGCCTTAGGTAACTTTAATATTTTGGAACACTCGAAAGCGTAGTGTTTATTTATTACATTTTTTTTCTATCTCGTCTGCATGACCTAATGCTAAAGGAAGCATCGTTATATATATTCCAGTGTCGCTTATTTACTCACTAACACGAGCAAGTGTATATATTTGGATCCCTATTTACCCAGTACTAAACTGAGTAGGTAGATACAGTAGCAGTCGGCTCTCGTGCACAAGTAGGCTACACTGCGTGTTCTTCTCCACTCCTCTGATGTGGCGGAAACGCCATTGTAACATTGCTGCTAATTAATTACCCCGCGTTTCTCTGGCCCTTCCTCGTCGTGTTGTGTTCTAGTTTAGTCTATTTTCGGAGCACCAGCTTTTATCTAGGTCAGAGAAATAGTGCAGAAACGGCAGTGGACTGCTGGTTTTAAGTTCCTCAGATGAGTCGGTGGCAATTTCAGTCCCTTTTCATGAGCACTTCATGAAGAACTCAATTCACTGAGGGGGGGGGCAGACGAGTCTATCACCTTATCCATGTTGCTATTCTTAGCTATATACAGACTACTGCTGTTTAAAATGAACGTACCATCATGTCAGCTTTCACCACTGTGCTGCATGGCAGAGTCATGGGGCCAGAAATTATGACTGTTGATATAGGGGATATATTTTGGTCAAGGTATGTGTTCTGTGAAACTATTTCGGGACTTTTTTTTTCTTTTTTGGTGATACTGCTTCTGAGGTAATAGCTGAAATGTAGTACATTGCCAAAGGCCGGTTGCACTCGACGAGAGAAGGACACGAGTGTATCCTTCATGCAAATGAGAACTACTGGAATAGACCTGAAGAGAGAAAGTGAGATAAAGAGGACATAAAGGAGGCGAGGGGATCACTTGCTGAATGAATGCGTGCGACGGTGCAGTTCAGAATAGAAGAGAAAATTGGTTGAGAGGAAGAAGGAAGGGGAAGGAAACATAGTGGTTTAAAATTACTTGAATGTCTGAGGTCATTTATATATTTGCCAAAAAAAAAACCAAAAAACAACATTAGCAAAGATGTCAACGTCAGTACAACTATTACAGCAAGTGTCTTCTGTCTTGTCTGAAAAGGGCCAGTCTGGCTGCAGGGTTTCGGTCTAACCAAATAGCAGCCATATCTTAGTCCACTCGTTTAATCAGTAGATCTTGGTCTTCGAATGAATATTAGTTGTGATTGCTATAGGTCTGAAATGGCAGCCTCTCGTTTTTCAGATAGCATTGGTAACCCCTGCATTAGAGAAATGGGATGGTTTTTAGAAGAGGGCTTATGATCCAGCATATGAATAGTGACTTTTCTTCAGTCACTGAATGTGATGAGTCAGTTCATCATTCTTAGGTTTCAGTTTGCAGCTTACAATGAAGGGAACTGTTTTTGCTATTAGGGAAAGTAATAAAATGGATAACAAGAGAGAGGAAGCAGTTGGACCCTAAACGAGTTAGCAAGCCTGTGGCAAGACCTTCATAGGAAGGAGGTAGAAATAAGATGAATGGTTGTGGTAAACTTTGAAAAGTAGGAGTAGGTCCCAGTTAGGAAAAATAAGACCCTAAAATACCCTCTTTCACTTTGCTCTTGAACTGTGCTACTAATAGCTTCAGTGTATGTATGTACACACAAGCTCACTCTGTGCTGTCTTTGCTTTCCTTGGGCCATTTTTCTTTTTATCATTCCTTTGGGATTATTTTCTCTGGCACCAAATTCTAAATGGAGTATACTCTGAAACACTCTATAAATCAACCACCTTTGAATGTTTCAGCTATTAATCAGGTGCTGTTTTATTTATTTAAATACACGTGGTATTGATGTTATTCAGTGTCTGTGTCTCAGAGTGATTTGAAATGTAGTGTCAACTTTATCGTTCAACACCTCTAACGCAGCTTATGATTGCCTGTCCCGGGTTGTATTAAATGTGTCCTTTCCCTCAGGCAATAGGCTGAGCTGTGAATTTTATGCTTCCCCTGTGGAAGTTCATGCACTGAGGTCATCATTCAGGATTGTTCTTAGAAATTAGCTCACACAGTGCAATAAAGCACCTGCCTTTTTTGAGAGCTCACAACATAGTTTCAACCGACTTTTCTAGGAAATAGGGGGAATTTTTAGCGATGGCCACAGCTGTTGGTGATAAAAATGTGCTTTATATCTTTATAATAATGATAGTATTAATGATAATTCTGTTTTCTTTACTTCCCCATTCCTATAGGACAGGAATATAATGAAAGAAGACAGCAGCGATTTGGAGATGTCAGATTTTTTTGTTCAACAAGCACTTATCTTCATACCTGGATCTGTCATCGTCTTAATTTAATAGCTCAATAGCTCTGAATTCCTGACAAAATTTGTTTCTATACTGAATGTCCAAATGGATAAAAAAATGAAGAATGATTTACCTATGCCAACACCAGAGAAAGGAAGAGTGTATGAGGGGACAGAGGGTAGAAAAAAAGTGGGAAAGACCAAATCGGATGAACTGGATTTCTTCTCTGAAGGAACTGATGACAGAGATAAACAGCTGCAGGATTTAACAGTTAAAGAGGCTGAACATTCAGAAGGTAATATGAAAGCGAAGATTAGCCCTGGGGCAAAACGAACCAAGAAACCCCCAAAGAGCCTTGAGAACTTTATTTGCCGACCTTCTGTTCGAGTGTTTCAGAGACCTGGACCTGTAAGGCAAAGTGTCTGCAAACGAAGAGATGGTATAAGTTCTAAAACTAGACGCTACAGTCAGTTATGTCATCCTGAACAGAAGAAATGTAACACTGACTCACTGGTAACAAAAGACAATTCAGCTAAGACAAATGCTGATCCATCAGCACTTTCTCTGTCCTCTCTCATACCTTCTAGTATCATGTGTCCTGCTTCAGACTCCCCTACCACAAGGGCAGCTAAAAAGGTAGGAGCCAGTCATTTTATGCTGGGCGTTACTTTTGTTTTATTAAAGCCTGAAATAAACTGCAGCAGGAAATATAATGCATTGAACATCACCATGAAAAATATGACACGAAAGATCCTTGACTCTCTTGAGCATAACACCTACAAAGAAATGGTACACTTGAGAGTTGCTTGAAAATGTGAAATTATTCTGTATAATCTATGTTACAGATGCTGTATAACTTTGTAATTAACAGTTAATCTATTTTTGCCTCACCTACTTTCTCTGCCTGTTGTAACTTGACACTGTTTCATTTTTCTTTTCCGCTCTGTGAACACTCTTTCCCTCTCCACCTTCCATGTCACATTTAGTCATTTTCTTTATCAGTATTTGATCAGATCAATTGCTTTATGGTTCTCCATCAACCTTGTCTTGTGTCACAGACTGTGGTCGTGTATATTTTGTTCTCTTTCTGTATTTTACACTGAAAAGTAGTCATTTGAGGGATTTATTTAAAAAAAAAAGATAGAAAAAGAAATAGAAAAGAGAGGAAAATTGGATTTCAGGTATACACAAGAGTGGTTGTTTATAGTGGTCTCCTACTTATCATGCATCGTTTATTTTGACAGGTTCTCCCAAAACAAACTAAGAAGACAGATTTAAAGTCAGATATAACACTACAGGAAACCCCACAGTCATCCAACAAACTGTCAGTTTCTCACAAGTTAATGCTCAGTACTCACATAAAGCAAACCTACTCCTGCAAAAATCCTCCTGATTCAAATTCCACCTCTCAACAGGATTCCAGCCCACAAGAGTGCATTAATGTTCTTAATGAGGACAAGACACAACAAGGTCATGCCAGTCCGAGTTCTGGTTATGGAAATCCAAGTGAAACCAGTTTACATACTGTGTCATCCAAGATAACATCCTGTTTTCCAAAAAATGTCTCAAAATTCAATGAAAGTAATTCAGAAATGCCTTCAAGTTTGCATTTGAAAAAAAAGAAGGGTGAGGGTTATGCGGATGACCCCAACCACGCTGATGTCAGAGAAGTAACTGATGAAAAGAGTAAGCACCAAAATGGCTCCACACAAGAGCCAAGTCCTTGTACAAATGACCTGCCAGAACACCCCACCTCTTTCCAAGTAACTGATTCCCCATCCTCCAGTAAGTGCACTGACACCACATCAGACTTGTCACAGAATAGTAGAGGAAGCAAAGGACAGAACGAAAATAAAGACCTAAATTGGCCTTCAGAAATATCTGTGAGATCCCCCAGAAATCCTGTTTCTGAGCATAAAAATTATAGCAGAACAAATGGATCGGCTAATAATGAGCACGGAAAGCAGGTGAAGCTTTGTACAAATCAAGAGCAAATTGAAGTACATTGTTTGACTGACACTAACAGCTCTGTGGGTTCTACATCAAATCCTCAAGTATCTCCTGCCCCAGTTAAACCTCTGATGGATGACTTATCTTCAAACAGAAAGCAGTACAAAAAAGTGTCAAAGAGACGACAGGTCAGAAGTCTTCGCAGTAATAGTATTGCAAACACAGGCAATGAGATAAATCATAGTCCTGGTTCCTGTAAAGTACTACACAGTGGTTCACAAACTCCATTCTATAGTTCTTCAGAGTCTTTGTCCTCACCTCAGTGTGAACAAAATCCAGTTGGACCACCTCCCAAATCAAAACCCTCTGAAAATGCAAAAAATCGCATTTCAGAAATGTCATCTTTAAATAATCCACCATCTAGGAAAAGGGGTAGACCAAGAACAAACAAATCAGTAGTACAGTTTCAGGCAAATAATTCTCAAGTTTCTGTTGTTAAGCCTCCAAACGATCAAAACCCAGAAGCCCTACAGCCAGAACTTGATTTGAAGCAGACAAGGCCTATGGCAAGAAAACGTGGGCGCCCCAAACAGTCTTTTTCTATCCAAGAACAGGAAACTCAGCCAGAATTACTCTCTAAGAAACAGGACTCTGGAGACCTTCATATTACTTGCAAAGACAAAGCAAGAAACATTCAAAAGTGCAAGAAAAGCAAGAGAGTAATAATGAAGACAATCATTGGAAAGATCAATAAGATGAAAGTGAAAAGGAAAGATCAGGTGCTCACACAGATTCAGTTGGGGCAGAATCAATGCGACAGTAAAGATATATCTCACCAAGGCACAGAAAGCGATGCTTGCAGTCCAGATTCTACTGCAACACACTCCTTATCTTCCCTTGTATCATCTTTTGGAGGCAAACTTGGTTCTCAAATTAATGTCAGCAAAAGAGGAACTATCTATATGGGAAAGAGGAGAGGTCGCAAACCAAAATGTCTGACAACTTCCAATATTTCATTCCAGAAATCTCCACAGATGTGCCCAGACAACCCACAGTTTCCCCCCAAGTCTACTTTTGTGCAGCCATCATTAGATACCCAGAGTATTCCTGTATTAGGCTCCTCTAGCACTCTTAAAAATATTGCCTCATCTTCATCATCCGGGAGGAGTTCGCAGATCAATTTTAATATCCCAAAAATCAAAGCAACTTCCTTTAAACAACTCAGTGAACATTCCCAGGCTCACTGTGAAGTCACTTTGACATGTAACAGTGGAGAAGGAATTAAAGATAACACCACATCCGACAGGGGCGAGAGAAATAACAGGCTGGATGAAGGTGTGGGATTTTGTTCAGCACCAGCCACAGGTTCTGTATTCACAATGTCAGGTGTTCCTGGGAGTAACGCCTTTCAGGGTAGACCGAAAGCTCTTTCCTCCTTGCCTTCAGAGCACATTTTTTCTGCTCATTTGAAATTTGGCTCTGGTAGGCCACAAGATTCCAGTCCTTCTTTGACATTCACAGACCAAGAGGCACATAAGTTTAAATGCCATAGGAAAGGCCATCACTGCCTTAGTCGAGAGAAGCTTAGAAGACATAAATATAAATGCAAGAAGAAATATATGCAACTCAGGGCCAAATGCCAAGACCCAGAATTCCTTGCTGATATTGATGACTTAGTTGTCAGACTGAGCAAGATCCGTATTGTGCAGCGTATCGCCCGAACCAAGCTTGGTGATGACGGTAACACAACTGGAAGAAAGTCTGTAACAGGCAATTGTCAATCATATGATCTTCAGTGCCTACAAGAAAAAGTTCACCCCCCAGCCATGTTTCAAATTAACCTTAGTGGGTACTATTCGCCACATTCTGCCCTACCATGTGAACCCCTTCATTATGTTAGAATGGCAAATATGAGAAGGAAACATGGTTGCTCCTCTGAGCCAAGTGAACAAATTGTTACACATTTCCCTGTGATGCACAAACTTGGATACCCATACCCAGGTGGTGGATTTATCCACCCATCCTATAAACTACCATTCACAACAACCTCACTTGGTTTTGGACTCTGTCGAGGATACCCATCCAGTACAGCATTATATCCACTCCCTTTTCCACCATCATATCTGCACCACTATGCTAAGAACCCTATTATAAGCCCGTCTAAGTTTCACAAGAAGAGGACCAAGTTCCCAAGGCAAGACTCTGCAGTTTTGGGACAGAACACATTTGGGGCATATCCTAGAATGACCCCGCACTCCTCCTGTGACTGCTTCAACACAGAAAGTGGGCAAAAGCAGAAACAAAAAGAGAAAGGCAGAGGAAGACCAGATAAACATGGCACGATGACAGAAAGACAGCATGGAAATGATGCATGTCTTTGGCTTAATAAACTCACAAAAAACAATGAAAATTCAGGAAGCTGTTCATTTAACTCCCATTCTCCCTCCCCAGTTTTCTCACATATCCAACAGAAAGACAAAACCTTTAATTTTACATGTTTAAGTCCATCAAACTTGCGGAAGGGAAGAGAAGTAAGATGGGCAGAGCATCAGCCACCATGGGGTCTTGGCAACAAAAACCTAAACCAGCCCTCTGAATCACTTGAAATCAATTCAGTGGGCCATGAGAATACCACGAAAGCTCCAGAGACTAATGGGAACTCAACATCAGCTCACCAGTTACATAGGAAAACTCAATCTTTCTTAAAACAGCCTACACTCATTAGCAGTACACCAAGTCAAAAAAGGATCACAAAGTCAAGAAAGAGCGAAAGACCGACTGGGGTCTCGAATGTTCTAAAGGGACAAGCTAAGACATCTGTGCAAGAGTTGTCTTCTGGAGTTAAGAGAACACCAGGTAAGAAGTTGTACAACTCTGTTTGTCATTATTATATAGTTTTAGGGATTAAATGTATATCTTTGTTTTTGTGTTTATTGCACATTTTTAAAAACAGGGAAGTACTTTCTGCAGTTAAATCCGAGCAGCTTGTATTATATTTGGGTGTCTTTCTGCTCATTTACCACCCACTGTTTAACTGGTGGCATAAGAAATGAGAGCACAGACTGCTTTTTTCCTGTCTGTGAGTTACTACTGCAGATTCTAGTTGGCAGGCAAAGTGCTTTCAGACGTGTAAGCTCTTACATATGTTTATATGTTTATATAAGCTACAGATATGCTATGATATCTGGTGTTCTGGCACTCATTTTTATTGCAAACTCTATTTAGACCTGCTGTGTGTAGCATTCAATATTGTTGTTCTTCAATTATTTTGCAGTGATAGTACTGTGTAAATGCATGCAAAAGCAGGTGCTGGATTGTTGCGAATTCCTGCTGTCAAACTGTGTGCACACAGTAGCCTGTATTGGATTCGAAATCCTCCTCTGAAGCTGCTTTAATATTGGAAAGGTGCTTCAGTTCTTTTCAAAGCATTTTTATTTGTTGGAATCCTATTGTAATGTTATTAGTTATTTAATGAGTCCCTCTACGACACCAATGGAATGGAAGTACAATTTAGATCATTGTTGTTTAGTTAAACATATGGCAAGAAACAAACCTCAGCATGTGAGGAATAGATCTGAAAGCACTGGGTGGTGCATCATGTTTGTGGCATCCTCTGGATATTTGTGAGGGGAAATACAGACTTGCCAGGTTTTTATATACACTTATGTTGTACCTACACCAAACTAGCCATTCTATCGGGTACGTCTACCATGTGCATGCACAGCTATCTGTCCCCATTTAAGGGATTCAATTAGGACTCAACCATAGGATATTATTTGTGCAATGGACCATTCTTAGTATAGTAGTTGTACTGGTGGTGTGGGGTACTGGTATGAGTGTATTAAGCACGCACACCATTAAGATATTAAACATTTGTACACTGAATTTGTATACTTACTGGACATTATATTGGACACGCCCACCTTGTTAGTCCACCTTGTAGAAAAAAACTCATCTAATTTTATTCATGTCTGTGGTAATTATCCTGCACTTCATCATTGTCCGTTTCTTACCACTGGACTGCTGTTGACTGGATATTTGTGTTTGGCCAACTGATTTCCACACTATAGTGACGAGGTGACACTGGGGTCACTGCTGTGCTGACAAAGGTCCAGTACTTGACTGTGCACAGTGATGGTCCTGTTGTGGTCTCCTTCCACTGATGGATGGGGTAAAGTGGAGCTGAGAAATTTTGCATAGAAACAGAGGGGTTACAGCGAGTAATTGTAGACCTAAAAAGTATCTGCTGACTGTACCTAATAACATGACAACTCATTGTACATTGACTTGTAGATGTAATATAAATGGAATATATAGGTGAGAGGAAAGTGAGAGAGAAACTGTAGGAGTGGTGCCAGTTTTTATATAGCCTGTCCTTCATGAGTGAATTAATGTAGGTGACTCATTTTTACTTTATGCGATAGGGCAAGCACCACTGTGCAATGCATAACTTACATTCAATAAGAAAAAAAGCAGTTTTCTTAATGAGTTCGAAATATGGACAAACAGTATAGATTAATTTTAATACAGTTTCCCCTAAAAAAATTGTATGGAATCTTTTGTAGTCCCAAAACACTGGTTTCAGAATGAAAATTTTATGAAGCCTCTGCTGGAAACAGCATTGAGACTCTGCCATTAATGACTAAAAAGCTTGAACTCCTTCATATACATTCTGTAGGTTTGTGCAAAAGATTGATTAGGTGTGCTTATAAGAGTTTCTGTGTTGATTTGGATATAGGTTTGTGGCCATTATCTCGTTGAAAGATCCATCTATAGCCAAGACTTAACCTTCTGGCCGAGGTAGCAGTGTATGCTTATGTGTCCTCTTCCTGAGAAGTTTACAGTTATTTCAGAAATGTATGGCCCAGGTTGTGTTTATATATTTGTAGCTCAATTACCTGATTGCATAAGATCATAAATTTGCATGTAGTAGCTCCAAATAAATGTGCAGGCTATAAAATATAAATTAGGTAAATATTCATGCTTGGTTTAATCTTTCATTTTACAGGATTTGTTTCACAAAAGTTATTACAGTAATGCTATTTAATGACTTTAATGAAGAAAGATGTTATTTGAATGTCACTATCTTTAATAGGCTGTATCTTCCTTGTTGCTCTCTCCTCTCAACAAACTCATCCTCTGTTATTGGTCCTCACAAATGATTGCAGAGGGTTTGGGGTAAGAGACTGTGGCAGAATCCACTTGGTTGCAGTCTTTGCCAAAGGGCAAAGTATGTGCAAAAAATGGGCACTCGTGAGCACTTTTTGAAGCCTAAAACGAGAAATGGGACACTCTATGGCCTTGTGGACCTAGCAGCATACATACATAAGGACTGCAAATGCACTAGATGGGACAGAGCCAAAGTGATTTTGAGTGTGTACTATAGGGAAATAGGAAATGGCCTTATATTTCCCCAAGAGTTCCAATAATTCTGAATTTATTTGGTTAACTTCACCTTTTAGATCTGGTGGAAGCACACTTGATTATTTATTTCAGTGACTTTGTATGTCATCTGAGTTACTCTGAGGTAGTACTCTGAGTTATCTTCATTTAATTGAGTTACATATCAGCTAGTCAGAATGTCTTTTATTGGACAGGAATGAGCTCTGGGTTATTTGCAGTCAACTCTATTCATGCTCACAACCATTCTCACATTCATTTATCTGTAGACTTAGGCTGACAGAGACGTAACAAGTTTTTCTGAACCAATATACATCATTCTGTTTGACTTGGAAAGGTAGAAAGAGAAAAGTGCAGATATTCAGCAGTGGTAAGGAAATGTGGTTATGTGGGTGGGGGTTAGCCTGGAACTCTCCAAGTGAACTTTTACAAATGGCTGTGAGGGAAGGGCGAAGGAAGAGAGAGTTGTTTTCGTGAAAGCCAAAGAGTATATTTGGCAAGAGTACATCTTCTAACTAGTTTCATATGTGTCTTAGCAGTTCCTCACCCTGACATCTTTGGTCAGACCTCTTTCTCTTATCTCATCCCTTGTTCCTTACTTAACCTGCATGCTTGTTTGTTCAGTCTAAAAATATACCTTTGCTATGATACCTTGGCTGTTGTTGTATTTACACTTACATGTTGATGTGACAGAGGTAGATTTAAAGTGATCTTAGCCTGGCTTTTATCCAGCCTAAGAATAGCTCATCCAAAGATGTACAAAGAAACAACACACAAGTCATATTACAGCATCATGGCCAGTTTGTTTTCCCTCACTATCTCATCTGTTCTTTGTCTGTCTCTGTCTCTTTTTCTTTCTTTGTTTCTTTCTTTCAGAAGGTTGTCCTTCTGTTTTCTTGGAATGCTCTTAAACAGAACTGAAATATAAAGTTACTCCCCACTATATTCCCTGATGTATGATTGTTTTGTGCTGTAAAAAGAGGTTATTTGATGGCTGTTTCAAACACACCCCATCCTGATTTCACAATCCTTGTCCTGGAGATCTAGGCTATGTTGTGGAATGCACTTCAGTGCACTCTGTGAAATTGATTATTTTTGGTCTAACCAGTAGCAATGACTAGCTGGAGTGCATTAAATGCTAGTTCACATTTTATATGTTGGTGATTAGCACTCTGTTTTTTTTTTAACTGGAATTTTTCAGCACTGAGTTAACTTTTTCAGGGTTTTTTTCTACGCAAACATGCAGCTTGGATTAATGGTACTTTTTTTTTTGTCCAAAATGCAGGACAAATTCCAAAACATCCCAAACAGTTCTTAGAATATGCTCACTATATTAAAACACCACCTCTAGTCCTCACAAATATAGTTTGTCAATTAGAGCCCAGCAACCTAAGAAACAAACTTGCATATAAACTTGCAAGTATATACAGTATATATAACACTTATTAGTGTAAATGTGTTTGCAAAATTTGGTAGTTAATTATGCAGTTTAGCAAGTATAAAAACAATCATGCCAAGCAATAACATGTTTAAAGTGTTTTTAGATCAAGATCTCAAGATTCTTTATTGTCAGGCATCCATGCTTGTAGAATTTGGTTTCAGTACAGCGCTGAGTGTGCAAATCCAGGATTAAATAATAAAGATTAGTGCAAAATACACAAGTGCAAAAAAGGAACAAATGAAAAAGGGACGCTAAATTACGGTAAGGACTGTAAACATTAAATAAATACATTAATGTCATATATTATTGTATAAAGCTTAAGAGAGATATGGTGGTGTAACATTACAGTCATATTTGAAAAGAGTGCAAATAGTAAATGGTGTAGGCCAGAGAGCATCAGAACACATTAGTGTTGAGATTTCCTGTGGCTGGAGGAAAGAGGCTTTTTTCTAAAGTAGCATGTTTTGGTAATTCTGAGACTGAATTGTTTGCCAGAGGGAAATGGTTGAAATATGATATATGCTGTGTGGGATTGGTCACTTGTGATTTTTTTGCAGCACTTTTCATGGCATGCCTGATGTACAGAGAGTGAACAAAAGGCAGAAGGTGAGAGCTTGTAGATGGTAGACGGAAATGATGAGGATGAGGTGGCAAGGTGTGTTGTATGAGTATGAAGGTTTATTCTGTGTAAATCAAGACTTTGTGAATAGTTGTTCGATATTCTTTGTTACTTAATTGTAATATCTAGTTGATACTTGATATTTAGAGACATTCACTGAGTTTAACAGAGGTTTTTGCTGCCTGTTTTACAGATATCGACCAGGCTGGTGGTTTCCCTAAAAAGCATCAGTGCAGTGATTCTACATCATCCAGAGAACCAGAAAAGACACCAAGGGAACCACAGAGGTTTAAAGCCAAGAGGAGGCCTCTGATAAAGAATAAGTCTAAACATGTTCAGCAAACCTCACCTCTTTTAACTGAAGAACATGCACACCCAGCAGCCAGAAACACTCCTTCTACAAGTGCTAAAGTACAACATCTCAATTCACCAAAACATCACAATTCTGAGGGACTGGAGGTCACAGATGGCAACGGAGTAAAGAGAAGAGGACCAGGACGACCAAGGAAGAGTCCCAAACTGTCTTCTCCACCATCTTTACTTTCAATTCCTGAGCTGTCGTCATCCTTGACTATAGAAGACGCAGGAGACGAAGACAAAGATAACAGTGACACAGTGTTGGAAGTCATTGAGCTTGTCATTCACGGAGAGCAGAGAAGTGGGAAAAAAAGAAAAATTGCTGAAAGTGTGGGAGATGGAGATCAGAATGAAGAAAAAGTTGTGACTGAGACGTCTTTCACTCATTTCCCTATGTGCTCAGCACCCATTTATCCATCACCTAGCCAGGTTGAGGACAGGCAGCCGGAGCAGGCCACTGCCTCACTACCCAATAAGAAGTATTTATGGGCAGGGCTTTATTCAGATGTGTATAAAACTGAAGAGTAAGTTCCCACACCCCAGGCACATCATATGTACACTCACCAGACACTTTATTAGGAACACTTGCACAGCTGTTCATTCATGCAGTCATCCAAACAGCTATCATGTGGCAGCAGTGTAATGCATAGAACCATGCAGATACAGGTCAAGACTCAAAGAACCACTCTTTATGAGGTTGGAAAAGTTCCTTGTTCCAATTTTCAGCTGTCCAATTTCAGTGAGCCTCTACCCACCATCGCCTTACTTACCTGTTTATGGCTGACTGAAGTCGCACCGGATGTGGTCTTCTACTGTTGTAGTCCATCCGCCTCAAGCTCCCACATGTTGTTCATTTCTGGGATGCTTTTCTGCTCACTGCACTTGTATAGAGTGGTTATTTGAGTTAGCTGTACACTTCTTGTCAGCATGAACCAGGCTGTCCATTCTAATTTGACCACTTTTATCAACAAAGCATTACCACTGAACTGCCACAGCAAGTCACTGGAAGGTTTTTGTTGTTCACATCATTCTGTGTAATCTCTAGAAACCATTGTGAACTGATGCATGAAAATTCTCAGGAGATCTTCGGTTTCTGAAATACTCAAACCACAAAAACACCCATGCCACTGTCAAAGTCACCGAGATAGCATTTTTTTCTACATTCTGCAGTCCCTCCAAGGTTTCGTGATTTGGCAACAGTAGAAATTGTAGAAAACACAATATCAAGCAAACTCCGCAATATTCAGAGGAGCTTGCAATTTTTCAAAATTACCACAGATTTTCTGCAGATTTGGGCCAAGATGCGCATTGTGAAGTCATAACAATGTGCATTCAGCCAAAACCCTCTATGATTCATGTGCGTCGAACATGAATACAGCTAAAAGGTCTCATTTCCCAACAAACATCACTGTGAAAGGCCATGCAAAACAATTTTGTGCAATTGCAATTCCACCAACTGAAGTAGTAGCACAAAAATCTTTGCAAGTTGCATCGTAAATTTTTGGGAAAAGCCACAGCAAAATCACTGGAAAAAAAAACTCCATGAAATCCTGATTTCGATGTTTGATGTGAACATGAACTGAAGCTCATGTCCTGCATCTGCATGATTGTAAGCATTGCACTGCACCCACATGATTGGCTGATTAGGTGATTGCATGAAAGTGTTCCTAATAAAGTGAGTGTACATAAACATATAGGATTTAACACTTAAATCTCTCATCTTATTACATAGTAATTCAGCTTAAAGAGAATTGTTTATTAACTACTATGAGTTATTCAGTCTGGACCCACTAGCAGGTCCTGGGTGTTTGTGGGGTTAAATGACATTTAAAGTGTATACGATTACATCTGATTGTAAGATAAGATTGTTTATGATCATTATCAGTAAGACATTTATATGTTGTATTTTTCTGGCTTTCTCAGCATTCCTGATCAGCCTCATCAGTTAAACTTAGAGGATCTAGAGTACAATCCAGAGGAGCATGAACATGGCCTCCTTCCAGCACCTCTACATGTGGGTGAGTTTCAGTGTGTGTTTTCAGTTATTGTCGTATCAGGGTCATACAGAACCACTAATCACTGGTTCTGTAGAAACAGTTTAAGATTAAGAGAAGATTATTGGTTTCAGATAAAAATTGAATTATAGGGAAAGAATTGAAAATGAAGTTCTTTTTTTTGTTACATTTATTGGACCTTAATCATATGTATAAATTTTTAATAAAGTGTTCTGCTCCTGTGTGTTTTCCTGTGTGTATCTGTAACAGGAAAGTACCTAAGAGTGAAACGGATCAACTTTCAGTTGCCCTATGACATCCACTGGCAATGTGCACGCAACGAGGTGCTTTTAATTTCTGCAAAAAATAAAAACCGTTTTCAGGAAGTCGACTCTTGTTGTACAGCATTCATGATGTGTACATTTTCCCCCCTCTGCAGCTATTTGAAAAACCTGTTACTCTACCAGAGGCAGCACCATCAAGTAAGTGCATGTGTGTGTGTGTGTGAGAGAGAAGTCTAAAATAACAGTAATATTGTGGACAAAGACACTGTTGTTCTGTGGCTTTAACACAACAGTAAATCCGTGTTCTCTGTCATTATGACCGCTTGATTACTCCTAATGTGTGTATTTATTTATATTACCTTATCACAAGTGTGTTCTAGAACATTTTTTTACACACAGTAAAAACACTTTTTTAGAATTAATGGCCCTGCCTCTGGTTTCAGACAGTACCTGTAACCCCCAAAACAGCAGTGTGCCTCAGTCCTGCTCTGATGATTGCCTCAACACAACGTAAGAAAATAAGTACACTTTCACGTAATGTTTCAAGTTTGCATAGACTCAGATTTCAGGTCCTCCTTATCCACAGGTATTAGGAAATGTGAAAAATAAACACGTAGTGGTGCACTGAAAAACAGGGCTTTTTTTTCATTCCTGAATGAAGGGAGTGGAGGAAATCAGCAGGTCTTTGTTTTTCTTACTGGAACGGGGCCTGCAATATATTCCCACAGAGGAAGCCACCGACTGTGCCAGATATTGTTGATACCTTGTTCACGTTCATGTGTTTGACTACATTTAAAGATGTAAAAAGATGTTTACTTACTGGAGGGTAGTTAATGAAGTCAGTGCTTTCATACATTAGTTTAAAATCAAATGCGTTTTACTACTACATAATCTGAAACAAAGCGTAATGTTTAGACTCAGCGATGACGAGACTCAGTCCTGTGATACGGGCTGTCACACACATGTGTACAAGGAACACCATCAGTGCCATCATCACCTCAATCAACAGGTAACACAAAACATTGTACACACTGTATTGGTGAATGACTGTACAGTATATGCAACGT
>JAOUWY010000071.1:30667951-30679725 GCA_025728095.1 Prietella phreatophila
AATTTTCTCTCACTCATACATTTCTCTCTCTCTTTTTTGTTGTTGAAAAGATAGAGAGGAAATGAAGAGTCTTTTTGCGTCCATTACGCAAACAACCAACATGCAGTCTCGCTGAAGATAATAAGACTGACGGCGTGGTGCACAGGTGCTGTTATATCAGACGACGTGCTTAATTGCCACGTCACCTGATCACGGCAGGTCTATAAATAGGCACCTAGAAACCCTAGATTATCAGTGCAAGGCAACACTGCTTTTGTCCTTTCTGTTTCTTATGCACTGGTTCCTCATTCCATAAAATTTCCCCATGCTCATTTATGCACAGGTTTACCCAGCTGTCAACTTACACAATTGTTTCTACAAAAGTGAATGTAAAAAAGCCTAACACTTGCACATGCCTGCAATGAAGTGCTAAACATCAGACATTTAATCTGTGACCTTCAAACCTCACTGTCCTGCTAGAAACGTACTCAGTATTCTATTAGGCCTTTAAATGGCCAGTAGCTAGGCTTGTGCTTTGGATTGGGAAACTGTCCTGCTTAAAATTGTTCTCTCATCCACACTCGTCCCACTGGTCCCATTTCCCATAAGCCTTAGGAAAGTGTGGATCTCCATTCTTTACACTTATAACTTCATAGTCAAACCAGAAATAAAATACCATAGGCAAACAGAAGAACAAAAGGCTATTAGTAATCTGTAACAAGCAAAATATATTTTGAACACTGACTTTATCATTCGACTTTCTACTTAGGGTATGTAGACACAAGGAAATATTAGATAATATTAATATAGCATATTAATATTTTATACATGGTTTACATTATATTTTTATATCAACATGACAGACAACTAAATCTGTAAACAGTTAATTAGGACAGCTCAGCTATATGTTTTGTGCATGTATCAGTTTCCATAGAAATAAAAACATTCCTCACATAGCACATATACTTGATAGCATAAGCTAAATGGACTCAAGGAAGTTCCTTGTCACTGTTTCCAGTAAATCTAGTTGTGGAGTTTTTTTTTTTTTAAGAAGGGCTCTACCCCTTTCAGTTGTAATTATTTCAGCAGTGTTGTGCTGAGAGTAAAGTTGTGTTGAGACTTGTGCACCAGCTCTGACTTCATTAACAGCTCCTGACTGAAAGGGATTCAGGTTGAGGAACCAAATTATCAGCTCAACAATGGCTTCTGGTTTGTCTCAACAGATCCGATGTCCTGTGTGCTGGAATGATTTAAGAGATCCAGTGTGTCTTCCATGTGAGCACTTCTACTGTAGACTATGTATTACCGAGCATATGACCAGGAATGCACCTGACACCAGATGTCCAGAATGCCGTAGACCTTTTACTCAGAATGATATCAGAGTAAATCGTGTTTTAAGAAACTTGGTGGATGCAGCTAAGGACCATCTGAGGGAACATCAAGCCTTGAGAGAGGCAGTGTCTGTCTCCTCAGAGACCACAGCCCACAACCCAGACTTCACAGAACACTGTATTTACCACAATGAAGAACTCAAACTTTTCTGTGTGACAGATCAAAAACCAATTTGTGTTGTCTGCAGAGAGGAAGAGACACATCGGGGACATAATTTTAAAACTGTGAATGATGCATTTCGTGACAAGAAGGTAAATTCAGTGAGGTAACAAATGTTTTAAGTGATTGTCTGGTTTTGAATTGAATTTCCTAAAGTGTTGTCTTTATACGTTCCTTAGAAAAAGACATCTGAGACTCTGGAAAATTTGCTCAGCATTGAAAACTTATTGGTTGCTTTGATTAATGAGCAAGCTGAAGAGATTCTGAAAACAATGGTAGGTGACATATACTTCAGAGTGCAATGTTGTGCTGAGTGAGTCTAAAAGCCTGTTTTTCCCCTCTAGGAGAAATCCAAAGCACTGTCGGACCAGATCTCTGCCCAGTTTATGAAGCTTCACCAGTTCCTGAACGACAAAGAGAGGGAAGTGAAGAATCAGCTAAAGGAGGAGGAAAATCAAATCCTGAACATAATGGGAGTAAACATGTTTACAATGGAAGAAATGTTGTCCGATGGGGAAGACAAACAAGGAATAATGAGGTCGGCTTTGCAGATGAATAGACCTAGCCAGTTCTTACAGGTTAGAAATTTATTTTTCTACTTAGAAGCTATGAGTTAAAGCATTTAAATCTGATTTATCACAGTATGCTTGCATGCCTACAGTGGTGGAATGAGAATGGACGCTTCATAATTAGGGAAATATGCAACACAACGTGAGTATCGTTATAAAAAGAAAAAGAAAATGTACTGCACAATTTTAGCAATAGCTCTCTAATGAAATTAACATTTTTAGGCAACTGACACTGCAGGATCTTAGTGTTACACCTGACACCCTGTCTCTTGGTCCCTGTGAGACATACCTGCAGTTCTTTGTGTGGAAGGAAATGTTGAGATTCATCCAACTAGGTAAGAGGGCAGTTGCGCTTACCTTTTGAAATGCAAAATATCTGTGCTGACAAGTTCCTTATCATAATCTATTCTCTGTTCCCAACAAGTGCCTCATCACCACACAGTGGAGGACAGAGGTGATCAAAGCATAAGCATTTCACCTAGTGGACTCTGTATTCAGCCCAAGAAGGTTGTAAAAATCCAAAAAAACAAACCCAACTCACTTTGGCTAAAGACAGTGACATCATTTAACACAGGAATACATTTATGGGAGTTGGATGTGGGGAGGAAAGTGGACTGGGGTATTGGAGTTTGTAGCTGTGAATCAGGTAAAATTGTCATTGACACAGTGCTTTGCTTCAACTCAGACTCTGGCTACCACATTGAACAGGCTCATGATACTGACAGAAGCACAATAGATCTTACATCAGGACCTAGGAAGATATGTGTGTACCTGGACTGCGAGAGAAATCAGGTCTCATTCTATAATGCTGACAGAATGATGCTCATTGATACTAGAGTCTTGTCAAAACCACCACCTTATTCTCTCTATCTCTCCCCTGGGCTTTACTTAGATGGAAAGAACAGCGATCCACTCACCATTTGCTGGTATTAAGAGCAACATGATGCCTAATTATAAAAGAGCAAGACACTGTTTTGTTAAGTAATTCAATTCAATGTTTAAAATGTTTTAATTTTTTATTTTTATTTTATTAAAACTACGTTGTAGCACACCCTGAATGCTGAATTCTGATTGGTTAGGGGGTGTGGTTAATTGGTTGCGGTTTATGCTGTCTATAACAGCTTAAACAGTTCTATAAAAGTTCAACTACATGATCGTTTCTATACTAAGGTTATTCACAGAGACATACTGTATATGGGTAAATACACTGCAAAAGTGAAAACTGAATATTTGCAAAATTATCTAATATTTCCTTTTATGAGATTATAATAAATGAAATATAAGATTATGCAGCCTGTTTGTAGATGCTTGTGTAGAAGCTTTTTTTCTTTTGGAAGACAATTTTGCTTCTTCATGTAAATAAATTCTTAAAATGATTAAATGATAAAAATCATTGTTTCGTGAATGCTCCACAACATTACTTGTAACTGTAAATGAGTAAAAGGTAGGAAATGACATTATTTTTTAATAATTAATTTAAAAAGTTGTAATCTTTGGCAAATTGTTTCACATAAGACCATTTCACATCACCTGGTCACTGATTATTTTCCTGTAACAGCACATCTTATCATTCTTTTATTCATTACTTATGTGCAGTTCTTAATATAGATTCTGTTTATTGCTTGATACTTTATAATTTTATTTTTTATTTGTCTTTAAAGTTTTTTAAGGTAATAAATAAAGTATAAGATGGATGGATGGATGGATGAAATAAAATATTGTAGTATAAAACATTGGCCTTAAAGTAAATTAAGCAAACCATTTCAAAATTTCTATCCAAAGCCAATTCAGTAGAAAGTAGAAGGATACACTTGCTAATTATAGACCGAGAGGTCAACTGAGCTTTAGACAGAACAGTGGCTCATCAGTGTTAGCATTTTATGTTCATGTGACAATCCAGCCACCTGTTGTATTTCTTTATCACAGACAGAATTCAAAGCTGATTTTTGCAACTTGCTTAATCAGCTTTCCTGGTGAATAAAAAGAATGAGGGAAATACCAAGGTTGCTTTGAAAATATATTGTATTGGACATGTATGTCTAATTAATTGGAATCAATAAGACTAGGAATTTGTGTGACTAGGAATTTTTTCTGTTATTTTAATGGCAATGTAAGCTCTACTGTAGCACTCTTTGTAGAAGTCAGTTGTACAGTAACATGAGTTCCAGATTTACTATTGCCCAGAGTTTATAATGGGAGAATGCAGGTCAACGTCTGAAACATGTACGTACACCCAAATATAGAATCCTAAGGAAAACATGTAGTGGGCGGAGGGGTGACGAACACATGCCCAGAAAAACCCTCTAGTCTCTGCTGAAGTCCAGTGTGGTGGACATATTCTGTGAGACATCTGATAGTCAGCAGCTGTTATTAGGACCATCAAGTCTGTTTGAAAGCAGCTTGTAGCTGTAGGACACAAAAGTTGTTTGAATCAGTACTTCACTGAAGAGTTAACAGAAACAGAAGTTGCTATGGATTCCCGGCTCTTCAAGCAGATTCAGTGTTCTGTGTGTTTGGGGGAATTTACAGACCCGGTGAGTCTGCTTTGTGACCACACATTCTGCAGGCAGTGTATCACCAATCACTCGCAAACCAGCAGCCGCTTACGGCTGTGTCCTGAATGCCGTCGACCATATACTATGTGGGATCTACGATCCAACCGGGTCCTCAGGAACATGGTGGATGCTGTGAGGGAGCACCTCACAGAACAACAAGCCCTAAGGGACAGGAACATGGCTGCAACGGGAGCTAACAGGCCGAGAGCAGGATTGCTTATGGAGCCAGAAAAGCTAGTGTGCCCCGACCACGATGAGATGCTCAAACTGTTCTGTGAGACAGATCAAAAACTGGTGTGTCTAATATGTAGAGATGGTGATAAACACCAAGGGCACACATTCAAACCAGTGGATGAAGCAGCAGAACCCAAAAAGGTCAGTGGAAGACAGTTGTGTGTGACAAAATATGTAAACAACTGCATGTACTACAAGATTATGTAGGAATTCACTGAAAACAAATAGAAGCAAGACAATGAAAAATACATGCAGGTTAATTTTTGGAAGGCTTTATTAAAGAGCCTCTAAGGAACCCTTTTCTATAAAAGAGTGCATGGCTAAATATCATATGTATTCTGCATTATGGCTGATGAAATGCCTTGGTTCTACAGTTTTATCAAACCTTTGTTAAGCATTTATTAATATAAATGTTCTGCATTTTAGGAGATGCTAAAAGAACCACTAGGTTTCATATCAAAGGAGAACAAAGAGCTGGAAGAGCTGATTAAAAGGCAGAACAATGAAATCACAAAAACTGAGGTGAGACTAGCAACTGCTTGAAATGTCTGACTGACATTCACCATCTGGCCAGTATTTGATATTTAGCAGTCATTAATATCACTGAAAACTCTCACTAATTACTCGGTATTGGGAGTCTATGGTAAACAAAAAAATGATGCAACATGCTTTAGCACCATGAAATAGTGACATTATCACGTTTTCTTTTTTTCTGTAGGAGCGGTCCAAGCAGCTGTCAGCTCAAATCTCAGCTCAGTTCCAGGAGATGCAGCAGTTCCTGAGAGAGAAGGAGCAGGAGGTGAAAGCACTGCTTGAGAAAGAAGAGAGGGGTGTGGTGGAGAAGATGCAGAAGAACAGAAATGACATAGAGCAGAAACTAAACACTGGAAAAGAGCATGAAGAAGTACTAAAGTCAGTCATTGAAACTGATCAACCTGCTGGTTTTCTGCAGGTTTGCCCCAATTCTGTTTCTACGAATGAATATTAGGTTTAGTTTTCACTCCTCTCACTTTTATCACAATTGCTAAAATTGGTGTACATCACGTACAGCTTCCATCTGTGTCTTGTGCAGTGGTGGACCGAACATGGCCTGGGAATTGTTGAAGGGATGAGGAAAGCTGACAGTTGGTCTAAAAGGAATGTAAATGCTTCTCAATCGCCAGAGTGAGTATTCGATGTGATATGCATGATAAGATGTTTTCAATATAAATTCTTATTACAGTATCTGCTCAAGGTATAAGTCAAGGGTGATGGGCCTCAATGTGACCTCTGAATCCCTATTTCTTGGCCCCTATGAAACTCATTTAAAGTTCTTTGTGTGGAAGAAGATGCTTGGCTCCATTAAACCAGGTAACAATAATTTCAAACAACTTTTATTAGATACAACCATTCATGTTAATCTAAATACATGATATGTCCTATGGTTTGTGGACACCCGACCATCACACCCATATGTACTTTTAGAGTATCCCTTTCCAGATTTAGTCCCCTTTTGCTGTTATAATAATAACAACAACCTCCACTCTTCTGGGAAGGCTACAGCATACAAAGACATCCTACACAATTGTGTTCTTCTAACTTTGTGGTAACAATTTGGGGAAAGAACAACATATGGGTATGATGGTTAGGTGTCCACATACTTTCGGCCATATAGTGTAAAGTAGATTACAGTAGTTTTACAGTGTGTAGGTATGTAAATCATGAGTGTACACAACAAAATTCCAGGCTGCAATTTTTTTTCCACAGTTCCTGATCGTAATGTAATATCTGACTGCCATGACCCATATTTGAGGGTTTCCTCTGACGGCCGCAGTGTGACTCGCACAGACAAGAAGGGAATTTTCTATCGCAAGAAAGACTACAGACCACTGGCCAGAACCCACAAGTCCTTTCAGTCTGGGCAGCATTACTGGGAGGTAGATGTAGGAGAAAAGATTGACTGGAGTGTGGGTGTTGATGGTGGTTGTATAAGCAACTTAAATAAAAACATCAGGCTTCAGCTGAAACATAACCAAGGCTACTCTATTAAAGAGAATAGCACAGAGACTGATAAGGAGCTGGCAGTGAAGCCACGGAGAATAGGGCTGTACTTGGACTGTGACAGGCATCAGGTTTGCTTCTATAATGCTGAAGATATGACTCTCCTCCATATATCTACTTATTTGTCTTTCTTTCCTTATTCCCTGAGTCTGTCACCTGGGGCCTACCTACAGGGCAGGAACATTGACCCATTGACAGTGTGCTGGAACTGATCTACCTCAATAAAAAAGAAAAAGATAATGGTGTTTATGGAGGCTGGTTTGAGCATTTTTTCCTGAGAACCATTATGATGATTATCATTCAACTTTACTCTACTGATTCCCACTATTACATTATGCAGGATACAGGAAACCATACAATGCTCAAAGATGGCTGGACCTCAATAAAGTGAAGCATTTTTAGATGAAAATGACTTGCTAAGATTAGTGTACACTTTGTGTATGATGAACTTCATTCTGTAAGCTTGATATGATAAATGCCTGTTTTTTTTATCCTGCTGTATTGTTTGCCTTCTCTTGTAATTATTAAAGAATAAAATTGTCTCATATGCATTGTGCATTTCCTAAAGTCTGATACATACACTAGCTTGGTGGCACAGCTGATACCTTTGCTGCGTCATGGAGCACCACGGTCCAGAGTGTCTGTGTACAGTGTTTCATGTTCTCGCCCTGTCTGAGTGGGTTTCCTTAAAAGTCACAAGCGCTCTTCTAACTCCTTAAAACAGCATGTTCATGGGTAGACTTCTCTAAATTGCTCCCAGGTGTGAAAAAAGTGTCTCTTTCACACTCTTGCAACATATTTTGTTATGGCTCCTGCCTATAACGATCTAGAGACAGTCCATACTTTCCTTCTGTACCAGCTCCCAAGACCTCTGTAGCAGATATATAGAGTTTATGATTTCTTGATTCTAGCTTCTTGGCAGCAGGGAAAGAGAGAGAGAGAGGAAAATTACTGAACACCCATGGGACCCTGAATACTTTGGAAAACATTGCGGTAAAGGCTTTTCATGGGCTGCACTGTCTTCCTATCAAAGCATAACCTGTGTTTTTTGTTACTATACTTCCAAGTCACAACAAATGATGTTATCATAATGATACACATTGGAATCCCTAGTAAAAAAAAAAAGTGAAATATGCATAAAATATTAAATTACACACAGCACTGTTCCAAATTTAGTTCCATGTTGTTTTTAAGGTCATGATCCATGATTGAGTATTTCCACCGCAATAGCCACAGCCCCTCCTGAGTAAAAGCTTTCAGAGGTGGGGAAAAAAGCCAAGAACATGTGGAGCTTTAAAGTGACCTTAACTCATAATACTGAAGAATGCCAGACTAAGAAGATCTGGAAACACACTGCCCTCTCATGGTTAGAACTGAAAAGAGCAGAAATGAAAAGAGAATTCCAGGCAAACATGGCCATGAGCTAAATTTAACTGAAAACTTGGGCTGATTTAGTGGTGAATAAAAATTGCATTCACAGAGTGACATGTATAGAGTGCAGTTATTTATATCGATGTTAGAAAACAACTCACATGAAGCATCTAGTGTAGGTACTCACTGCAAAAAAAAATGTCATCTTAGCAAGAGGAAACATCTTGAATATAGTCAAATTGATCTAGCTTTTCCCTGTTATAGTTTACAACATATCAAATATAAAATTATTAAACCTATTTCTAGATATATTTTTATTCTAAAATATTGATCCAAAATATTATTTGGATGATTATTTGGATAAATAATACTAATTTCAAGCTTTATATTTTCTTATTCTATTGGCAAATTATCTGCCAATAGAACAAGACTACTTTAAGCTTGAAATGAGTAAAAATGGCTAGAAAAAGGCTTAATATTATTAACATTTGATTTATCTTATAATAAGAAATAAAGGCTAGATATGTATTTGCAGTTGCAATGATGTTATTTTTTGCAGTGTATCTTCATTTGTACTGCAGCGTAGATATTGGCATTGTCATGTTCTTCTATCAGTGCCCTCTCGTCGTTCACTACTCCATTTGAGATTTATTGTAGGTTTTGGCCTTGTCTGGCTATCTGAGCTGTTATTTCCTCCAATTTACTGCATGAATTGCACCTGGTTTACCGTGAAATGTTTTTTCCGCCATTTACGTTTGTGAAATATAATAAGCATGAGTCACCACTCCTTTCCCACCATGGTCACTTAGTCATGAGGAATGACTCATACCCGCTCCCATAAAACAACACTCTAAAGAACTCCCTTAAAAACAAAATCACAACTTGAGGCATATTTTTGATTTTAATAGTTTATTTGGGTATATTTACAAACACCCACATGCAAGCAGTTGGTTGACTACTGAATGATGGTATTCAAACAGGCTACTATGTATTTGAAGTGTGCTACTAGCGGCGGGCTATAATCACACACAGCTACGCAACCCACTGCCACACTAATGCATACACACGCATACACGCACTTACAGACCACAGGAGATAGATAGAGAGATAGACAATAAAGGATACATCAGCCAAATCATCCAAGAACAAAAACAATACCACAGTACTATCCAGTACATCTATTTTCCCACTAAACCAAGGCTTTAGCTCACAATGTTAAATATACTAATAAAAATAATAATAATAATTTAAAAGTTTTTTTTTAAATCCTGAAATTCCTGAAAATTTCCATACATCACTGAAATGTTGCCTTTGAGGTAAAAAAAAAATCTCACTAAACAAGATTTAGCCTTGAATTTGTCATAACTAACAACACAACATCAAAAATACTCACATATAAGTTGTTATTCTGTATAGCTTAACCTATAATACCACATATTTAACCCCAAGTCTTTAAACGTAACCAAACGCAGAAATGCAAAATGATTTTTTTCTGAAATAAAACAATAGACAAGAGCTGGTCTGCTGAAATGCTTATATAATGGAGGCTTGGCAAAGGTGGAGCATGTTTTACGTTACACATTCACACAGGTGTCTGGCGGTGCTGTAAATACTCTGTGTTTTTCTGTGAGGTGGGGGGATGTGTGTAGCCCATGGCTTTGCTGCTGTTAGCTGGCATAGTGATAGTGAGCATGTGTTGGTGTGGGTTAAAGAGATGAAGCTGCAATCTATGCAAACTGGCATGTCAGTGCAGGCACAGATGGCAAGGAACGCCATCAATCAGCAGCGCTCAATGCATCAGCCAGTGTGGAAGCAACTGATTTTCACTGGGTTCCCTATACTCCCCTCTCTAACATGCTTGCTGTGCTCAGCTCATCTGAAACGCTTGCCTGCGACCTTTATCTCTACTTACTTTAGTTCATATTCAAATGCGGCACTCTTTAGTTTGTCAAATATACTACCGTCAACACACAATAAAGCCATCTTGCTTCTGAGACTGATAAATATGTTATTTACTTCAATATATGTTCATGCAACTCCATTCAAGGCATTCACACACAGATTTTATTTCTTTTTTACAAAAGAGTAATGCCATCAACCATATATGCTTACTCCAGTGATGAGTCTTGTGTATAGTACAGTACGGTATATGCATAGTCAGTAATAAAATCTTCTAAATCACAATAGTCTGCACACTGTAAGAAATAAATAACGAAAAATGATCAGTGCACTACTACACTAAAAGTACTCTACTGCCACTAGTGAGAGCAAGAACATCAATCGTAGTAGTTTTACATTGTCAGGCTTTTAAATAGTGAGAGGGTCATAACATGTCACTGTAAAAATCTGAATAAATACAGGGGGTTTCCAGGCACAGGTTAATATCTAGCGTAACGCTATCTTACTGGGATTACTGACTAGAAATCTATCCTTGTCTAGACTTAATCCATGTCTGAAAATTCATACAGTAAGCACTTTTTCCTGGTCATTGATTCTATAATGAATTGCCTGAATGGTTGTAATCTACATCAGTAACAGTAACACGAAAACAAATAATCAGATAGCGTGCAAGGAGCTCCTTTACTGATATTCACCCGAAAACCAAAGGCAGCTATAATTTTAGATAACCACAGACAGATATATATATATATATATATATATATATATATATATGCATGCATTCTTTAATAATCCATTAGCAAGCTTGATATTTGGAATAAGCTGTATATTACAGATGGGATATTTAATAACGCAAGATAATGTATTCTATTCATCATGGTCATGGACTACAGAATGACTAATCTGTTCATGTCTATCTGCCTATCTATCATGATCAAATTTATGATTTTAATTCGATTAATCTGATATTCTTTATTTATATATGTATATTTATGTAAATGTACAATATCATATATGTTTAGATGAATGCTAGAGAAAAACATGAAACATCACACACCAGGCAACAGAGCTGAGCATTTCTGCACAACCCCTAATAATTATTTAGAAGTTAAGATATGAACAAAAGATCAATGTATACACCCTTCTCTTGTTAACAGAATAATTCATGGTACGTATTCATGTCACTTCAACTCACATGATCATCCAAGTAAGAGTCACATGATGAGTGATGCATAACCAATAGGAACAAGGCCCTCCTTGTCACCTTGGCGACAGCGAATCCAGTCTTGGTCCACGCCTCCAAGTAGTAAGAGCTCCTCCCCCTTTCTGAAGCTCAGCTCTGCTCCTGTACCCATGTGATCGCACAGAGTTCTGACCGCCCTGCAGACCCAGTCATAAGGTTCTCATCAGAATCCACACGAATTTTGCAGTTTGCATCAATTCCAAAACTGAAATTATTGTTTTTGGCCCCCTGAGATTGAGAGATGGTCTCATTAACGAGCTCCATGAACACTTTCCCTCAATTTCTTCCCAGGTTCGGAATCTTGGCTTCATTCTGGACTCAGAATTATGCTTA
>JAOUWY010000071.1:30679825-30691113 GCA_025728095.1 Prietella phreatophila
TTTAAACCATTTTAATGATATTTTTTATTGTCTATTGTCTGTTTTTATGTGGTCTAATTCTGTTTCTATTTTACTTTGTCTACTCTGTTCAGCACTTTGGTCAGCATTGCTGTATGAAATGTGCTATATAAATAAATTTTACTTACTTACTTCCTTCTCAAAACATCAGACTCTAAGTGTCTGAAGTGTTGTAGTTATTCAAGTCATTTTGAAATGGTTAAAAGTAGCAAGTGTAGGTGACTGGAGTTGTGTTATTATCTTGCATCTTGAACCTCTTTACAGATGTGGGATTTCAACACAAACTAAACAGGAAGGAGTTTTGTCTGAATGTAAACTGTTGTTTAAATCACAGGAATATTGGCGCTATCTAATTCAATTCTCCTGGAATTATAAAAGGTGTTTTGATAGGTGTTAATGTAACATTATGGACACAATTCTTTGAGTAAATGTGATTATGTTGCAGAGGGACAGCATCAGTTCATCCCAAATCTGAGTTGATTTATCACATGCAAGTTATATACTAAAAAATCTTCTCATCTGCATGAGCAGAAATATCTTCAATTTTATGCCACTCTAACACACTTGAAAAAGCACAGCTGGTTAACCTTATTAGAAATGATAAAACATCATCGTATCACTTTACCTCACAGATTTTGACTGGTCACCAGTTTCTTTTTTGCCGTTCTCCCTCTCCTCTTTTTTCCCAGGCTCAATCTTCTCAGGCAAAAAGGCCTGGCCTGTGCTTGATATGCGGGACAGAACTGTTATCCCAGGATTCAGCCAGTAAGAAGGATGCCTGAAAAAATAGAGGAACAAAGATGGATGACAAAAAAAAAAGAAGAGGAGATATTTCCTTCGTTTATAGTTAAGTGTAGTCTGCTATACAAGCACAGACAGTGTGTTTAATTTCCATAAAAGATACAATGGTGCTTGAGAGTTTGTGAATTGTCTATATTTTTGCATAAATACATAATAAAAACAACAACAACAAAAAAAAGATTTTCACACAAATCCTAAGTAGATAAAATGAACCAACATAAACAAACGAGACAAAAATATTATACTTGGTCATTTATTTATTAAGGAAAATGAACCAATATTACAAATCTGCAATTACGAATCTCTTGGATTAGCAGTTAATTTGAAGGTGAAATTAGAGTCAGGTGTTTACAATCAATGGGATGAAAATCAGGTGTGAGTGAGTGCCCTGTTTTATTTAAAGAACAGGGCTCTATCAAAGTTTGATCTTCGCAACACTGTCATGATTTCCCCTTGAATCAGCGTGCTCTAAGCGCGAATGCGCAAGTACCTGTTTTCCAATGTTGACAGTTGTGACATCTCGGCACGTGCATCGACAGATGCATTTGTTTATGTTTATGTCATGTCTCCTCCCCGTCCTGTCATTGGTTGTCATGTGACGTGTGTCTGGGTTACCCTCAGCTGTTAGCAGTTGCGAGGGTAATCATGTCGGCATATATACCGCATGCCTCGCAACACTCAATGTGGAATATTGATTTAGAGTTAGATTTAGATTAAAGTAAGATTAGATGTTAGTTACCAAAGTCAAAGTTCATAGTTTCATGTGTCATGTTTATATCCCTGTTCATAGTCTTCGTTCATGTCATAGTTTCATGGTTAACTTCATTAGTTTAGTTCACTGGTTTCTCCACTACCAGTCCCGAGCTGTGTTTTTGTATATCGACCCTGTATCCCGTGACCGCAACTTTGATCTCTGCCTTGCCCAAATCCATGCCTGTTTGCCGATCGTCTGACCTTGCCTGTTTTGGATTATGTTTATGGATTACGATTTGGATTTGTCTGCCTGTCTCTTTAAATAAAACTCCCATTCATACTGCGTTTGCATCCGCCTTATCTTCCTTTACATCACGGAAATTGACATTCGTGACAAACACATGATTGTGGAAGTGTATTATGGCATTAACAAAGGAGGACCTCAGAAAAAGAGTTGTTGATGCTCATGAGGCTGGAAAAGTTTACAAAACCATCACTAAAGAGTTTGGACTCCACCAATCCAAAGTCAGACAGATGGTGTACAAATGGAGGGAAATCAAGACCATTGTTACCCTCCCCAGGAGTGGAGACCAACTAAGATCACTCCGAGAGCAAGATGTGTAGAACACAGGACAGCAATGGTGTGCAAGCCAGGGTGGCAAGGAGAGAACCACTTCTCTCCAAAAAAATAATAAAAACATTGCTGCCTATCTGCAGTTTGCTAAAGATCATGTGGACAAACCGGAAGGCCATTGGAAAAAAAAAATTGTGGATGGATGAGACCAAAATATAACTTTTTTGTTTAAATGAGAAGCATTATGTTTGAAGAAAGGAAAACACTCCATTCCAGCATAAGAACCTTAGCCAAAACGTGAAACATGGTGGTGGTAGTATCATGGTCTTGGCCTGTTTTGCTGTGTCTAGGCTTGCTATCATTGATGGAACAGTGAATTCTGAATTATAACAAAGAATTCTACAGGATGTCAGGACATCTGTCCGTAAACTGAATCTCAAGAGAAAGTGGGTCATGCAACAAGACAAGGACCCTAATCACACAAGAATAGTTCAAAAAGAATGAAGTTAATATTTTGGAATGGCCAAGTCAAAGTCCTGACCATAATCCAATAGAAATGTTGTATAAGAACCCAAAGCAAGCAGTTCATGTGAGGAAACTGTCACGGTTCTCCTGGAGCGACAGCGTGCGCTGTTGCGCATGAGCGGACTTCTTCCGTGCCGACGTCATGTCTTCGTCCCGTCGTGTCACAGGTCAAGGGTCATGTGTGCGTTGGAATTGCGCACAGCTGAAAACAGCTGCGGGACTAGTGTGGGGAGGTCTATATATACACGGGGAGCCGTGCTTTACACAGCGCGGTTCGACTGGTAAACCGATATGCTGTTAAGCTGTTAATCTGATAGTGTTATGTAACTGAATCTCGAAAGGGCTAGAGTGCAACTCTTTGTTATCCTCGTTTCCTTGTCTTGTTCATGCCATAATCTGAGCATTAGCGTTAGCCTTAGCCCAGTAATCATAGTGAGCTAGCTTAACTGAGATTCTGGTTTTGTTAAGTTCTTATGTTTGTTTTGTTGAATCAACCACTGTAAATAAACATCACCGTTTGAACTGCGATTGCATCCTGCCTAATTCCTGTGCCTCTTGGCGCGTTACAGAAACCACCAACATCCCTGAGTTGAATCTGTCCTATACTGAGGATTGGGCTAAAATTCCTCCAGGCCGATGTACACGACTAATCAACACTTACTGGAAACATTTAGTTGCAGTTATTTCTGCACAAGGGGGTCACACCAGATACTGAAAACAAAGTATCACATACTGTTGCCACTCATCGATATGTAATATTGGATCAATATTGGATCAAATAAGTAAATGACAAAGTATAATATTTTGGTCTCATTTGTTTAAGTGGGTTCTCTTCATCTACTTTTAGGACTTGTGTAAAATATGATGGTGTTTTAGGTCATATTTATACAGAAATGTATATTTTTAAAAAATGTAAAGGGTTGTTTTGTAAAGCTGTTTTTTTCCTCAGTAACACCAAGCTGTATTTTTGGTTTTATTAACTTCAAAACAGAAACATAATTTTAATCCGTTTATAGTTACATTTAGTGTTATGGAACACCTGCTAAACAAGTTAATTCCTGTTATCACTTGGGTTACAGCAGCTATAGTGATAAGAGCAATTAATTTGTTTTTCAGATATTCCACAACATTAAATGTAACAATTAATACAATAATTATGGAAGGAAGAAATTGTTTAACTAATATTAAGGTACAGACATTTATAATTCATTATAAGAATACTATTACACATTGATTTGTCATACATACCCATTATACAATATTATTATTATTATTATTATTATTATTATTATTATTATTATTATTATTATTATTATAGAACATATTGAATATATGGAATCAACAGATAATCATCTTGATTATCTAATGTTTCCAAAATGCACACTGCTTTAACTCACCGTTTTGTTGGTGGGTCATTGGGGCTTTTGGATGCTCCAAATAATCTGCCTAAACTCCAAGAAGCTGTTCCACCCTCAGCAGTCAGAAGCTCCTGGCTTGGGCTCTTTGGACAATCAGAATTGGAGTGTGTATTCAGATCTGTTATGGTGTGAGCTTTTCCCTCCTCTGACAAACCAGTGGAAGTCAAACCACTCCAGTTCTGCCCTAAACGCTCACCAAAACGTATCACAGCCCCCCAGCCTTGCTGAAGAGCCTGTCCTGCCTGCTGGCTGAAGCTATTCCCACTCCAAATACTAGGGGGGGCTATTATCTCCTTCTCCTGCAGCCATTGCAGCTGTGGACTTGTCTCTCCTTTACCGATCCGTGATATTGCCTTGAATGTGCTTGTGGGACCTGAATTGTGGCTGGCTGATTTGGGATCAGTGAAGCCTTGCTTCACAACCTTCTTCAGATGTTGCCCATTGCTCTGTGGCTGGTCTGGACTGGATGATTGTGGGCTAAGGCTGGGGGGGCTGAGTGCAGGGGACAACGGGTCAAAGTGGTGGTGCTGGAACAGCAGGTCGAGGTTGAAGGTCAGGAGGGAGAGTGGCTGCAGCATGAGGAGAAGCTCTTCGAAGAATGAATGGCAAAAAGAGCCTGAAAGGCACATGAAGGATGTTGGCCAGTAATATGTTTCCAGGACATCTGAAAGTGCAAGAGAAATAGGCAGGACGTGATGCTTGTGAGGATGAATGCCAGAATACAGACACAATACAGACAAGAGAATAGATAGGAGCAGGAGGCAATAACTAGTACGTAGTTGGTTACCAATCACACTCACCATGGCACATCTGTAAGTGGGAAAGCCAGTAATCAAGGCGCTTGATACTGCAAGAGGGAGTCGAGAATAGAAACGATGAAAGAAGATACGTATAGCCTGTATGCTTGACAACAAAAATAGCAAAGTAGAGAAAATAACCAAAAATAACTGTAAGCATTCTGGTGCTTACTTGAGAAGGCCGAGCAGGAAGGCATTAAACCTGTGCCGGCTTTTCTTGAGCTGTGGAAGTGCAGCTATTTTAGCCTGTAAGCTGTACAAAGCCTGGGTGTTTGGGCCTGGAGGACCACCGGGGAAAACAAGACAGTTAACTCTAAATGTTCTGAAACCATTTAAAATCTGCCTCACAGAACTGTGAATAAATAAACTCAGTTTACTTCATTACTCCTACACAACACTGTAAGTATAGCACAACAAAACATAATATTATGCAGGAAAAGAAATGCAAGAATAGAGAAGAGGGGATATGGAATGATGCAGGACAAAAAATAAGGGGGATGACAGATGGGTGATTCAACACTGCATGCCAGGAAATCAGAGATGTGTGCACAGAGAAACAGATAAATGGAGCAGAGCAGAAATATAATCTAATTCATACCTGGTTTGGTGGAGGCCTGAACCAATCCCCAGGTTGAATTTGGCCTCCTGCCGGTGATCAGATCACTCTGATGGGGCTTGAGTCCGTCACAGAGAAGGCCGTGCAGGGCTGGGCAAAGGCACTGCAACACCAGCCGACCCAGGGCAGGGTTTACACTGCTGTCTCCAGAGAGAGCCTGGTTAGAGAAACAAAAAGGAAGAAACAAAAGCAGGCGAGGCAGTAATGGAGGATCAAAAAAAAGAGAAAAAATAACATAGGGGAGGAGGCAGTTTTGGATGTAAATGTGAAGAGAAAATGGGGGGAAAAGAAGCAGGGATGAGAGAAAAAGGCATGGTGCATGGAGTTAGTGAAGTTACCCATAAGATAAGATGAACATTTAAATACCTTATCTACTGAGTGAATCTGGACAAAAAAAATTTATATTGAGCATGTGTAAGCCATATGGAAAAAAGAAGAAGAAAAGAATATAAGGAAGGTATAAAAAGCATAATTTAAGTAGAAAGAGTATGTATTCTGTGGTACAGTTACAGCGTGCAACCAACCTTCTGCACTAGAGTCCTAGAGGAGCTGAACTGAGCCAGAATGGCCTCCACTGCCACACTGACTGAACTAATGAGAGCTGAGAGACAAAAATACCCAATATTCTTGATTTCACCCACGGCCATTAAATCCTCATTGAAGATAAAGTAACTTGTATGTGAATACTTGGTTCTGGATACAGGTATTTTCTATATACCTCGTTTTTCCTGCAGGCAAAGAGGGGGCAGTTCACCACCTATCAGTTGGGGCTTCTCATCGTCGCCCATCCAGGCCCCTGCTTTTGCAGCAGAACCAGCAAAGGACAGGCTGCGTACAGCTAGAACATGTAGAGACAAAATAATAAACTTGTCTACTGAAATACTACACTTAAAACCACTCTTTTCTAAACTACAATCAATACTATAATTGCCTTATAAAGAGGTTTTTTTGGAGATATATACACAAGTACAGTAGTTTAATGTTAATATTTATACATAAATTCGTGTTCTCATGGAGCTGAGATGCAAGAGAAAGTTTTGTCTTTTTTACCTGAACACACACTGACTTAAAGGCATGCATTCAACGTTGAGTGTTACCATCATCCGTACGCATGCATGCTTAAAAACACCAAAAAGAAACTTGAACGTCTTTATAACAAGAAATAAATTATAGGTATGTCGAACTTTAAAAAAACAACAGAGAGTAACACTCACAATAATAACCACAGGCAAGTTTCATAATCGATGATTTTTAAAATAAAACAGTAATACTAAAATATAGACACATACATTAAGAAAGCCCATGCACTTTATCCATGCAATTAAAACCTCACACAAAGACAGTGACAGCATGACAGTTTCAGCCTGAGAAACATATACATCCAATGATGCAAAAACACAGCAAAGTGCTGAGAGGAGAGATCAAACAATAATGGAAAATAAAGATGCGCAGTAAAGAAGAGAGGAATGAGAAAGATGTAGTGATCTCTTACTTAGCGACAGTGGTGATGCGTTCTGCTTAGATTGGAGTTTGGGGGCCATTGGCTCCCTGGGAGGAGCCAGAACTCGGGGTGTGTACAGGTAGGGGTAATAGAGCGGGGCAGCAAGAGCAGGCAGCGTGTGACTGCGAGGGAATAGGGGTGAACAGAGACGGGACATGCTGGCACCTGGAGACAGAGGTCCAGCCCTATGAGGGGGTGAAATTGCTCCTACAGGGGACAAACGGGGAGGAGCTCCTTTATGCAGAGGGCAATTTTTGGGGTGGTAGAGGTACAAGGTAGGGAAGGGTGAGCTATGGGATTTGTCCTCCAATATTTTCTGGTCACTAAATGCATTGCCAACTGAACCTAGGACACTGGTCTCCTCAAAGCTGAACATGGAATTCAGATCTTCCTTGGTGTCTTTGGTCCCATCACTCAGTTTGTTGAGCTTTTCTGCATTAACATAGCGAATCATGTCAATATTTTTGTATGGGGTTGTATTACCCTCAGTGTTTGTGCTTGTATATGGCTTGTCAGTCATGGTTTTCATCCTGTATTTATCACCAAAGTAGAGTGAACCTACATTTCTGTTTGAATCTAAATGGTTATCATACAACGACCCAAAGTTGCTAACAGACTCCCTTCTATAGTAACAGTTCTCATTTTTCTTGGTATCAGAGTATTGATACAAAGAATCCATTAAGCTGTCTGAATTACTATAACCAATGGAACTGGAAGGATTCTCATGACGACAGAAAAATTTTGCCTGGTTTTTTGAGTCAGGGCAGAAGAGGGAGTCGGTGTAGTCTGTAACAGAGTTAGAAGTGGGATTCATATGACACAAAGGGTCTCTGGGATGTTCCTGAAGAGACTGTGCTTTTGACTGATTCCTATAAAAGTCTGCACGGTAAAATAGGGGTACTTGGGTTGGGGAGCTGGAGTGTAGATAATACGGTGAGGGCAAAGGGCTAGGCAAAGCTAAAGACAGGGGAGGTGAGGACACTTTATTGGAAAGCGTTCAGCAATAAGCATGTGAACAGAAACATTATAAAACATCAGGAGAAGCAAAGCAATGTAGGAATGGTCGAGGAATATTGGAAGCGAAGATGTTAACAAACAAGGGTGAAGTAGAAAAAGAAGAAATGATTCAATAAGCACATAGCAAAGAAACAGGAAGAAAAGAGAGAATTGAGAGAATGTTAATAGAGTCATTCAGAAAGAACAATAAATGCTAATGTCAAATATGAAAGAAGCCTGGAGATTTACACAATTACAGCATGCTCAACATGTGAGAAGTTCAAATTCGTAACAAGACACAAACATTAGAGTACTGCGTATCAGATCTCACAACACTGACCATGGGGAAAAGACAGTAGCTAGATATGAAAGTTTAATCCAGTACATACAAGTTATCCATTATTATACCCAAATGATCAAACTGTGCTTTCTAAGAACACCAAGTTCAATTTTCAAGGAAACATCCCTGTGGAACTGTCTGGAATGGTATATGTGACCACACCCAGTGTCTTGTCACTTTCTGTTACATCTATCACTGCATAAAAATGGCACCAGGTATAAGCATTAACACCACTGCTCTGCTTAAGTCTTCCAGCATGTGAGTTTGACATTAAGCTTCATTTGGGAAAATGTCCTTAAGGACCAGGTCTAGGATCGGATTTTACCAGCTTTAAAGCACTTACTTAGTTAGAGTAGTGAAAACCGTAACTGATCCTAAACAAACATTTTTCATAATTTCGAAGCAAAAAAAATAAAAAATTCCATCCATTTGACCTGTCTGTCTATGTTGTTAAAAATGGAGTGTACTCTTTCTAATAACCATTCTAATTTTCAGTCAGAATGTGAAACAAAGCCTATTACTGATCATTTCTTTTCAGAAATATAGCATCTAGTGTACATATCATAAGCTAGATTACAGTTAAATTATTATTATCATTCAGAGAGCTTGAATGCTTTTAACTTGCTGCTGGTCACCAAGAAATGTTGGCATACTGAAATGAATTACATAGATGAATAGGTACTGTGTAGTAATGCCTGAAATTGTGTCTCTCATAGACAGAGCAGCAGCAGCAGCATACCCTGAATGTCATTTATACTGCCAATAATTCATAGAAAAACACTGTGTTACCTTAATCGTTGCAAGCTTCACTTTTCACTTCCTGTTTTGCTACTGTTGCATTTTCTGCTTGGTCATTGGTGGCGAAGTCTGAGACCTGCCCTCCAACTTCTTAAAGGTACATAACCAAACATCTGCCTACAACATTACCGCTAACATAAAATGCACAAACTTACTTTACTTATGTATTTATGGGCAGATGCTCGTTTTTGAAAATAGATCTAGAATAGTTAGATCAGTGGTGTTAGTCTCCGGTCCTGGGTTTTATTGTTCTGCCTCATTAAACAAACCTAGCTCAACGCATTTGCTGATTACCAAGGCTTTCATGGATTGAATGTGGTCTCTAGTTTTAAATCACACACAATGTACAATATTCATAGATTATACATTATACTGGCCAATTGAACATCTCTTTTTTTCAGGATGGTAACACCTCAAGCACTAAGGTTTTGAATAAAATAATGAATGGAACCATGGCACAGCAGCCTTTTAATATCCAGAAAGGCCACGTTTTGTTCATGATGTGTCTGCTAGTGCATCAGAAAATTTCAAGCTGCGCTCACCTCTAAAGGCTTGGTATATAATTTGTATTTGCTTTATTTCACTATAACACTCATAAATTTGGGTTAAATCTGTTTCAAAGCACAGTAAAGAAACTATTTAATGGAAAAATATACAGATGCTAAACTAAAATTAAAAAGGTAAGAGAGAGAGAGAGAGAGAGAGAGAGAGAGAGAGAGAGAGAGAGAGAGAGAGAGAGAGGAGAGAGAGAGAGAGAGATTGCATTAGCTTTCGACCTGCAGAGCTAATAAATTATTTAATAACCTGAAATGACATCACGGGAAGCAACAGTGCACAGTGAAGATTTCTGCAGAGATTTTATCAGCTATCGTTTATAGATAACTTTCACTGACCTGTCCATCGGGTTGTGACTCAGTGGCTTATCCTCACTCATTAGCTTCTATTTCCTGCTATAAGATCATGTTCCTGTATGCCACTGATCATTAAATAAGAACACTGATGATTTGAGCCAGGTGTGGCAGTAGGAAAGTAGATGTAGGAAGGTCCAAAGCTAGAGGGTTGGTGTATGGGCTCTTGTAGCATATACATATTAGATTTAAATTTAGATAAAAATAGAATCACATAGTAATATTCCAGTGGGAAATTGCTATGGTCTTGGTTTGTTTTATACTCTTTGTACCACATAAACAATGAAAAGAACTGCAAAAAGAACAGACAGGAATTTAAGTTCTGTAACTCACGTCTTGTTCTTGATTCCAATGTTTGTCCTCCATCTGCCATTCCTCTGACCTCTGTCTTCCATAAGCCTTCATCCGTTGTCTTGTAATGTTCTCTGTTTCTGTCATCAATCAAGTTGTACTGATTGTTCTTATTGGCTGAGCCACTAATTTGTTGCATGGGGCCAGGATCCAGAGTTGCGTCGACCTGAACATTCAAGTGGCGTATTTCCCTAAATAGAGCCAATGAGGCAGGTGTGGGTGGTGGCTGGAGAAAGGTGGTCTGTGCTTGGGATGTATACTCCCACTGGGTGCCATCCCCATCAGCCTTCTCTCTCCTCCACTTAAGGTTATACAGGAAATCTGGATCAGGAGTGATGACGGTTGGTTCAGGTTCTCTTTTCATTTGAGTTGGTGGGGAAGCATGTTTACCTCTGTTGCGCAATTCTTTAAATGTAGTGACTTTTGGAACAGAGCTGGAGTTTTGTGATGTGGCATTAGAAGATGCTTTTCTCATTTCTAGGGGTGGGGTCTCTGTGTCTGGAGTAAAGGCTATCAGCCAATCAAATCTATCTGGACGAGATGAATTGGCAGATAAAGCACATGGCTTTACAGGAGGAAGTTCAGGTGGTTTAGGCAATATTTTTGGCCGTGGGGGTAAAGGTCGTGGAGGGGGAGGGGGAGGAGGGGAATCAGGAATCACTGAGGCATAATCAAAATTGCCAAAGCTAGAATTAGTGAACTGTTTACTGCTGATGGATGTGCTGTAATATAAGTCAGTTGTCAAGCTGGGATTATCCCACAAACCACAATTGCAGCTAGAGTTACTACTGCCTACATTCTGCTTGTGCCGCTTGGCCATCTCTGTGAAGGACATTGTCCTGAAAGTGTCCTTGCATTCTTCATTCTTTTCATCTATGAATGTTTCCTCTTTCCCAAGCTTACTGCCCTCTCTCAGCTCCCTCCAGGTAAATTTTTTTCCCTTGTAGATCGG
>JAOUWY010000071.1:30691213-30701296 GCA_025728095.1 Prietella phreatophila
GCTTCGGGTTTCAGAGTGTGCCGCGTGCTCCAGCGATAGCGCAAGGGGAAATCGTGACACCAACTAATCGAATAATCTTTCAAAGGATCAGATGATTGTTCTTCTTCCAAGACCCCATCAACACAGACACCCAACTCAGGGCTAAGCCTTAGTAACTCAGCCTGGGTGATCCCTGCCAGTGCCAGCAGCTTCCGTATCTCTACATCCAAAGCATGGAATGATGGAGGAGGTGGAAGTAATGGAGGTGGTGGAATGGCAGGAGGAGAGGGCAAAGCTGGTGGAGGTGGTAGAGGTGGAGGTCTGGAAAATGGAGCAGGAAGAGACTGAGGTGTCTTCTGTCTCTCAAGCTCAGCAAGCCTTAGAGCTTCTAGACGGGCTTTATGCCGCCTTCTGGGTGGTGGAATAGGCGGAGTGGGTGAGGAGAGTGTGGGTGCATCTGTATACAAGGTGAAATAAGGAACAGGCTGTGATGGTGGCAACACAGGGGGTTTTGACGCTGAAGATGAAATCATAGACGAAGTTTGGTAAACTGACAGACTGAAGGTTTTAGCTGGGGAGAAGTTAGAGGAAACTGAAGGTGTATTCCCAATGATGTTCATGTATGTGTGCATTTCTGGTTGGGCACTGGCATGTCTTGCTAGAGGTTTGGGGGGGCAGGGAGGAGGATTTACAGGTGATGGTGCAAGGGAATCTGGAATTGGAGGTTCATCCAGGTCAGATGGGGCTGTCATATCTACCCCAGCATCACTGTATTCTTGGGAATCACATGATCCGTCACTTTTATAAAGCTTCCAAGAAATGTCAGTATTCCCCATGTCATCAAGTACCCCAGAAATATCTTCATCAGAAACGTCCAATCCAGTTTCCTGCAGTCTTTCCAGATGCACAAGTCTCACCTGCTTGTTGACTTTTTCAAGCCTTTCTTGGTGCACCAGCCTATATCTTAGATCCAAGTCATCCTTGAGCTCCCAATTTGCTAGCTGAACAATTCGATAAAAGTGATCAACTTTGCCTAATTCATCAATAGAGTCCAAAAAGTTCAAAAGATCTACTTTAATGCCTTTTTCTTTCTTAGGTACCTTGCCCTCTATACATCCTGATGAAGGGGACGGGGGAGCCGAAGGATATCCCTCATCAGGGGAGCATGGAGATGGTGATCGCACTGAAGTGCTGAGGTCCAATGGTATGGAGCAGTATGGAAAAACAGTGGAGTGGGATGCTGGGGGATGAGGAGAAGAATAATGCTCAGTTGCTTCATCTTCTTCTTCCTCTTCTTGCAGAGACACTGAAAATGTATCAGGGCAATCAGAATCCAGATCTGAGCAGCTGCTGATGGAGGTGGATGAAGATGAGGTAGAAGACGTGAGAGAGAAGTCCAACATTGATGCTAGGCAATCGCAAGAAGAAGGTACAAGTGTGTTGTCATCATCTTCTTCGTCATCCTCATTATCATCATCATCATCATCATCATTGACTTCATCATTATCAACATTAACATCTTGATTATTACCATTTCCATTCTCATCTACTTTTGCAATCACATTAACCACAATGTCATCATCCTTGTGAACAGCTCCATCTATTTCATCTACATTTCCATTTTCCTCTTCCTTTTTGTCCTCCATGTGTGTAGCTACAGGACTAGCCACAGGCTGCTCCTCCGCTGGCTTACATGTGGCTTGTCCTCTGTCTGGTTTTTCAGACTCCTTTTTCTCCTGAGGTGGTGGGACAAGCTTGAGCTGCTGCCTGATGGTCACAGTGTTATTGTTGTTATGGTTGTGATTAAATAAGCTGTTGCTGTCCTGAGTTGAGTGGCCATCACAACACAGGCAAGGCAGGCTTGGTTCATTACAGTTTGGATCTACAATAGCAGGACCCTGGTTTGACGCCACATGTCCACCCTTAGCTCCACCCTTAGACTTGCCTGGTACTGCAGCGGTAGAGCTTTTCTGCTGTCGGACCGTTCTGTTCTGAGTCACTGTGGTTCGAGCACTCAGACCTATGCCCTTTAACCTGGAAGGCTCAGGCGGTGCTCGTGTGGTACGACGAGGGGATGATGAAATGCTGCTTACATTTTTGTCCTCCCTCCTGGCTGCATGGTTGGGTGGTTTTGCTTCTGTACGTCTGCCACTGTCAAATCGACGTGTTCGTGGGGGAATGGAGGGCCTTGAAGAGTGCATTATGGGTTTGTATTCAGTACAAAGATGATGTAAAAATTTTGCAATATGTAGAAACAAAAATGTGGTAAGGTTTTCTGAGTTCCCAGTCAAGTTTAATCCACATATTGCTCACATCTTGCCTCAGTGTACTGCCTGAAATATCAAGGAAGACATTGTTAAGTAACCCAATTTATGAACTTGCTTGTAGCAGTGTCAAGAACATCCCAAATTTCTTTCTGTATTGTCATGCTGCAAAATAAATGAATGTAAATATTTTTAAAACACTGGTAATAATAATAATAATAATAATGTTATTATTATACATCCATTCATTTTCTGTGCTGCTTCTCCTACACACGGTCACGGTGAGCCTATCCCAGGGAGCTCAGGGCACAAGGCTGGGGTCACCCTGGACAGGGTGCCAACCCGTTGCAGGGCACAATCATAAACATATTCACACACCCATTCAAGTTGGAAATGTCAATCAGCCTACAACGCATGTTTTTTGGACTGGGGAGGAAGCCCCTGGGGCATGGCAACAACATGCAGGCTCCGTGCACAAGGGTGGGAATTGAGCCTCCAACCTCAGAGGTGCAAGGCAAGTATGCTAAGCACTAAGCCACCATGCCCCCTCCCCTCCCCTGTCATCATCATCATATACATTATTATTATTATTATTATTATTATTGTGGACATACATATTTTGCTTGGTTGATACTAATACAACTAACTGTTATGTACAATTTCCAATATTTGATATGACCATTTAATCTTATATTTAAAAATCACACGTACACACTGACAGAGGGACAGTTCGGAGATTCGTCCGAGGAAAAAATATAGTTGACACAACAATATACATTTGACAAAATACTGCCCCATCAAGAACGCAAAGGCAGCAACGGTACATTTCCATGAGTTTTCTCCACCCCACTCAGTAGTGATTAAATAATATAAAGCAAGCAAAGAGTAGTCCTATGTTGTATTTACAAAATATAGGCATAGTCCACGTAATATGCTGCATCACAACACACAGGATACAGGATATAAGAACACAATGATGAACACGATCTGCTTTTCATATCGGTGCACACAAACAGTAGGCTGCGCTGCTCGCATCCACCCAGTGTCCTTGGATCCTGTAGAGCTCGCGATTAGGCCCCAGGCACTGAGCCAGATGCAGACATGATAAATAAAATGCAACGACGAACCTTCATGACAAATGAGGGTACAGAAAAACTGTCTAATTAAAAGATGCACCTCGAAATCATCAAAAATATATTAAAATGAAAGAATGTACTGTAAGGGGGTGTAGCTGCGTCCTGTTACATCCTCCGCTTTGAAGATGCTGACACAGATGCCATGTTCGCGTCGGTTGCCAAATTTGCAGGTTAACACTGACTATTAGAGCCATCCTACAGATCTAACCTTTTCAGTTAAACACACTCGGTTGGGGGGTGAAACCCTGAAGAATAAATCTGAGAGGAATCACAAAACAAAGTATCCCTGCAAAAGCCTGGAAACAATAATCAATCTAAATAAGTTACCTTACCTTTAGTCTGCAAGAGACAGTGTCTCAAAATAATTCTCCACAAGATATACACGGGATGGTAAACGCCAGGAAAATTCTCGGTTCTTCCGACCTTCCTGTCTATCTCGCCGTCATCCCAGCCCTCCCCACTGCCATCCATGTAACCACACCCCTCAGCATCTCCATCATGTGTCTCTGTAGGCCCACTCTTATTGCTTGCTTCGGGTGCAATGTTGCCAGATCCGTAGTTTAAACATATTTCTTCCACTTCAACCTTGACCAGGTTAAAGCAGTTATAGAAGAGCAGTGAATGAATAAATGTTCAAATATCTGTCTGTCTGTCTGTCTATCTATCCATCCATACCACATGGCACCAACAACCAAAGTCATAGAGATACCATGTCTCCTCAATCTAATGCTTGATGTGAAGTTCTTGACCTGAATCTGCATGATTTTATGTATTGTGTTGTCTGTCTGTCTGTCTATTTGTCTGATTATTGAAACCATATAACTTTTTATTTCAGTGCTTTTGTTTGTCTTTAGTTATGTAGGTTTGGATTAAACCCATTCAATTCGACCAGTTAAAGAATAACTATAAGAAGTCATAATAATGATTATGGGTAGTGATTTTCTCCACTGTAACTACATTTTTAAAAATCACTGCCCACCTGGTTATGCTTTCCACTTGCAGTAGACTAGGTCGTGGTTCCCAACTCACAATGGATTAATTCATTTACAGCACAGGTTCCCAACCGAGGTCCCATGTCCTGTATGTTGTTGTGTTTTCCCTGCTCTGACACACTCACTTCTCATGAAGGGCTGTTAATTAACTGATTTACTGAATCAGGTGTATTAGAGCAGGATAAATACTCAAATGTGCAGGGCAGGGTGTACTCCAGGACCAGGTTGGGAAACCTGCGGGTTACAGAATCATACAAAGCTATTTGGAGAAACAGTATGTTTTAATGCTACTTACTACTTACTTAAAAGAGTAGTCACATGCTGTTGTATTTAAAAGGTATGTTTGGAAGAATTTATTCTGATTATAGGTCCATTGGACTGTTTTTGTCACGAAGACCTGGCAACCCTGCTCTTAACGTACTCATTGCAGTAACAGAAGCGGAGTTGCTGGAGAGGGAAGGGAGGAAAATCCCGAAGGCGACTGCTAGTCAGGTTGTTTCAAGGATTTCTGGTTCCTGGATTAGACTCTCTACTTAAAATATATGATCTTTAGAACCAGAGCTTTGAAATGTTTAGAAAATGTATAGCTGCAAACCGTGTGGGTTTGTTGTTGTTTTTTTTAATAAATGACTTTTAATAAACAACCACTGTAGCAAAGCGGAAGTCTGTAGGACCAACCTGACCCAATCATTACATCCGGGTTCGATAGTTTAGTGAGATTAGTCATGGGCTAACATGCATACATAGGGTGAATTTAGGTAATATCAAATTTTAGTAACATACTTATTTTTCTTGAAAAACAAAGTAAGGATTTTATTATTTCTATAACAAATAGAATACTACAAAGGATACTGAGATTATTCAGGAGAAAACAACAAGAATTCACTCCAAACACTTACATTCACAAATCTTATTTGTAGATATTTATTATTAATAAAATTGTTGCTGGTATACGTTATTTTAATTGTTTGTAATTCAGTTTGTACACTTTTCAATATCTCCCATTTCTCCTTTAGTATTTACAAACACTGCTTGGCAATGCAATACAAAAGTATGTCCATGTTGCACCTATAATTGATTATTGGTGATTATATATGCTAATAATAATATAATTGATTGTATGCTAGAAGTAATCACAGTTCATAAAAAATGGAAAATATATCAATGATGAGTGTGTCTTGTAATCTGAAAAACAGATGAAAACTGCTAATTATTCAAATGAAAAGTAAAAGCAGGTTGTAAAAGGATGCACTTCCAGCAACATTATTAACTCAGCCTGACATTTCTTTAAAACAAACACACATCAACTATGAATATTATGTAACCTTCATTTTTATTCATATCATCCAGGTAGTGACAGGAAGTGGCTGGGATTATAATATACACCATCTCAATTGTATATTATAAATGCTACTCATTTAAAAATGGTTTCAATTTTCATAGTCATTTCTGATTTGAGCAGTTCCAGAAAGATCTATTTATCCTACCACTGACATTTTCTTTAGCAGAAAAACAGATTGGTAAATACAGTTTGGGGATTACTACATCGGGTTTCACAAAGTGGACAATAGTTGTTTAGTCTTTAAACAATGCACACAGCCAAATAAAGAACCCACTGAGGAGAACAGAGTGATGGATCCGATCGGTACCAATCACGGCCTGATGACCAACATTTTGTTTCCAATCTGCCTTAAACTGAAACATATGAAATGTAAAGGCTACATTTCAGCAACTCTAATTGCACAGTACTGATGTTACCCTTACTGATAGAATAACTATAATTATATAAAAATACAATTTAATTATTTTGAATCGGAAAATGTACAAGTTTTCTTAGACAAATTTAACATTACAGCTAACAGAGCTGACAACAATTGACATTCTGAATATTAGTCCAGCTTCCTTCCAGGAGAAAATATATATTTTAAAACATGAGTTTCATTTTGGACTGTCTCAAAGTCCAGTATATGTGTCGAAAATACACCCTGTATCTAAAGTTTTTAAGAAATACATGTCTTTAGTCTTGAGTACATATTTACACCACTGATCAAATGCACTACTTTCCTTCTTGTGCTGTATTGCATTAAACATACTTTACATATTTTCCATGATCTTGCAATAAAAAAAAACAAAAAAAAAACATGCCTCATTTGTTCCTCTTATAGATTTTCTTGGCAAAGTTAAGAAAAACAGCATGGGGAAGGTTTTGAGCGTGCCTCTGGATGAGGTCTTGGAGTCGCAAGTAGCTCTCTTCCTCGTATTGGTGGTATCGGAGAGGCATATCCAGAGTGTCGTACAGTGCCTTCACTCGCTCTACACTCTCAGCATCACTCCGGCCATAGCAGGCCTGAAAGGGACAGAAAAAGGACAGTGAGGCACTGTTGGAATAAGTATTAAGGACAACGCAGGCTGAAAAGAACAGGAAATTCATAATGTTTCTGATTATATTTAAATCTCTTTGCTACAGCGTAGCAGTTTCAGCTCCTGCATTCACACATTCAGCTTTGAGTCAAAGGGATGCCAGAAGTGATACAGTCCTCTGACACATAGCAGTGTCAAACAAAAATATTTCTATATGTCCTCTTTCACTGAGGAAAAAAAAAACAAAACAAACAAAAAAAAACTGTTGAATCCATTTTAAGCAGTCTTTAGTCACTTTCTCACCTCTAGCTCCACCCTCTGCTCAGGGGTCATCTCCCTCAGTGCTGTCACCACAAGCCAGCTGCACTTGTTGTCCTGGATGTCAGTGCCAATCTTGCCCGTTACTGCAGGGTCACCATAGCAATCCAAGTAATCATCCTAACAAGAACAACCCGGGCAGAATATGCACATTATGCTATATTATGGACACAAGCAAGTAAATTGTAAATACATTTAGTAAGATTTGTAGATATGAGGCTGATGTACCTGAATCTGGAAGAACTCCCCCATTTCAAGCAAGATGTGTTTAGCATTGTTGTGTTCCACTTCACTGTCAATTCCTGCCTGTGGCAAATGGAAACAATAAATTCAACATGAAACCCATCCATTCCTACAATGGGACTTGTTAGCTTCATTACACTACATGCCAAGGAACTGGTCCAGGATGGAATAATAATTAAAAATATTTCAAATATTCCAAGGAGTAATCGGTAGAATATGGATGGATGGATGGATATTCCATTTAAAAAGTATTTAAAATGTGTCCTGAAGACTTCTATTAAGAAACAAGCACTTTCACCTTGTTCCAAGTAAACCATTAACAGATGGCTGGGTAACAGAATGCATTTGTTTGTAAAAGATTATTCATATTATTATACAGTTCTTCCCACAATTGTTTATATACTCACTATGCCCTTTATTAGTAACACTTGTAGACCTAATCATTCATGCAATTCTAATTCAAATCTAATCAGCCAATCATGTGGCAGCAGTGCAGTGCATAAATCATACAGATATGGGCCAGCAGCTTCTAGTAATGTTCACATCAACCATCAGGGGGAAAAATAATGTGAGCTCAGTGATTTTGACTGTGACATGATTGTTGGTACCAGACAGGCTGGTTTGACTATTTCTATAACTGCTGATCTCCTGGTATTTTCACACACAATAGTCTCTAGAGTTTGCTTAGAATGGTGTAATAAAGAAAAAAAAACTTCCAGTGAGTGGCAGTTCTGCAGACACAAATGCCTCATTGATGAGAGAGGTCAACAGAGAATAGTCAGATTTGTTTGAGCTGACAGAATGGCTACAGTAACCCTTTACAATTGTGGTGAGCTGAAAAGCATCTCAGAATGCACAACATGTTGAAGCTTGAGGTGGATGGGCTACAATAGCAGAAGACCATGTCATGTTCTGTTCCAAGAACAGAAAGCTGATGATACAGTGGGCACAGACTCAACAAAGCTATAAAAATGTAGCCTGGCCTGATGAATCTTGATTTCTTCTGAGGCACACAGAGGTTAGGGTCAGAATTTCGTGACAACAGCATGAATCCATGGATCCAACCTGCCTTGTGTCAACAGTCCAAGCTGGTGGAGGTTGTGTTATGGAAACATGAAAACATGTTTTCATGGTACATTTTGGGTCCATTTAACGTAATCAATCAATTATCGCTTGAATGCAACAGCGTACTTTAGTATTGTTGCTGACCATGTGCATCCCTTCAAGGCCATGGCTTTCCAAATCATCTAATGGCTATTTCCAGTATGATAATGCACCATGTCACAAAGCAAAAGTTTCAAACTGGTTTCATGAACATGACGATGAGTTCAGTGTTCTTCAGTGACCTTCCCAGTCACTGGATCTGAATCCAGTAGAACACCTTTGGGATGAGGCAGAATGGGAGATTCGTATAATGAAAGTGCAAATTAAAAATCTGCAGGAATTGCATGATGCCTGCCTTTTAGTCTGGCAATATTCTGTCACTTTGGTGTTTATAGAGCTCTCTGATCTTTAGGTACTGCGGTACAATGCCACAGGAGGCAAGAGAAGCCGCGGTTTATCCCCAACATGGACCAGAATCTCATGGGAATTTTTCCAACAATCCATGCCATGAAGACTTGAGCCTGTTTTGAGAGCAAAGGGAGGCCCCAACCCTAACCCAGTATTAGTATAGTGTTCCTAATAAAGAGCTCAGTGAGTGGATTTATCCCATGCAGACCCGGCCCAGAATCTAGTCAATATCCCAATGTCCCTTTGTTATCTCTATTCCTCAAATGGGTTAAAATTGTAACTATTATAAGAATCTTATTAGAAAATCTACTGTATTAATTAACGATTCTTGCAAATTTGGGTAACTATTACACTCCTAAATTACATTTACAGCATTTGGTAGAGGATCACATACAGAAATGCTTTGAAGTCTCCATCAATAAATACATCCTGATACTAGTAGTAAGAGCACTATCAGTTTAAAAAGCTATGTTGGTGAGATAATTTATTAAGAAAAGCACTCATACAACCCAAGAAATTATCATCATTATTATTTTATACAAAGTGCTAAATGAATGTCAGACTCACCATGTACATGGCTGCAGCCACTGGAAGATAAAAAGAGTAGAATGCAGTCTTGTATTTCACTATGGCTTTATACCTGGCACAAAAACAAATCCATCAAATTCAAAAGACAGAGCACATGATTGCACATGATGCATATTGATACATTCCATGCTAATTATCAATCTGTAGTGCAAGATGCCATGTTATTTTAGCCATTATTATTACTCCAGTAACATTTTACCTTCTATCAAGCATAAACAATATACCATACAGTCTCACTCTTGTACCTGTCCATGGTAAAACGGTTTAAGTCGATCTTGTTTGGGGGAGCAGTCATCAGATCGAGGGTTTGGCCCAGCTCTGTCTGGAACGATGTCTGCAACAAATAAACTCCAATTAACATAACTAAGGTAAATCTTCAGTATGAGAATCACCGAGCATTTGGACGTGATATTACAAATCATATATATAAATATTGTCAATGAACTTTGACTTATGGAAGATTTCCACCTCAGTAAAAAGCTCCAACAAATGGATGTAGTAGGGCTGCCTTCTGCAATGCCTACGCAGAAGGCGGTAGATGGACCCCTCCAGCAGAAAAGCATCATTAATAGCATCCAGGCCAATGCCTTCCTAACAGAAGAAAAATTGACATAAATCAATAATCTAATACTACACTCTGCATTAAGAGCACTTAGTAACACAATCCCAGAATCCCTAAACAGGCAATCT
>JAOUWY010000071.1:30713210-30727916 GCA_025728095.1 Prietella phreatophila
ACCTCCAGGGTTGGTAGTTTGATTCCCACCGTGGCCCTGTGTGTGTGGAGTTTGCATGTTCTCCCTGTGCTGCGTGGGTTTCCTCTGAGTACTCCGGTTTCTTCCCCAAGTCCAAAGTCATGCTGATTGGCATATCCAAAATGTCCGTAGTGTATGAATGGGTGTGTGAATGTGTATGTGGTTGTGTTCTGCGATGGATTGGCACCCCATTCATGGTGTACAACACTTTGTGCCCCATGCTCCCTGGGATATCCAGGTTCCCTGCAACACTAAAGTTGAGAATTGACTCCCCAAGTCCAAAATTGTATTATTACATATCTAAGATGTCACGTCATGGGTCATAAATAAATCTACCCCTGCATTTCACTATATAGGAAACAAAATGAGAAGCAAAATAAAATCCAAGATTTTAGTAGATGTCAATGATCCACAAGAGGGCGACATCATAACTAGTGGCCCCTTGCAATATTTCTTTTCCACACGTCTGTATATGTACATCAAGAAACATTTGTAAATGGTCAAGAAAAAGAGTCACAAATATACTGGACTAGTTTTGTTGGCACAGATTTAGTCTAGGCCTAAAATGACTATCAGCATTCAAGGGAATATATTAATATGGTCAAAATGGTGCAAAATTGGAAAGCCATACGATTTCCCTCCATTGTTTTGAAAGAAAGATTTTACTTAAAACATTCAAGGGTTCCATGATTGTCCCTTATGGGATACCTTTAAATGTGCTATGAAAAACTCTATTTCCCTATCAGAGAGGCTTCCAAGTAATCACTTTAGTGCTTAAGGATCCTTAACTATTCAAAACCCATTGCAGAACCATTTATTATAAAAGAGTACATATATGTATACATATTCACCCCCTTAAACTTTTCCACATTTTAGAGACTTACAACCTGGAATTTGAAATGGAGTTAATTGAGATTTTAACTTCTTTATTTATGCAATATTTTATATTCATGCAGTATGACATTTGAAGGTGCAAAATATTTTTAATTGTTAAACAAAGGTTAAGTAAACAAAAACAAAACAGAAATTTGTGGTTTTCATAAGTTTTCACCCTCCTGTGACAGTCCGTGGTAGAAACACCTTTGGCTTGTATTATAGCCACAAGTCTCCTGGGATATATCTTTATTAGCTTTGCACATTTGGATCCTGATATGTTTGCCCATTCTTCTTGTCAAAATTGCTCAGGTTTTTGTCAGACTGGGTGGAAGCTGTTGGTGGAGACCAATGAGGAACAGCAATTTTCAAGTCTTGTCACAGATTCTCAGTCAGATTGAGGTCTGTGCTTTGACTGGCCCATTCTAACTCATTTATATTCTTTGTTTGAACCACTCAAGTGTAACTTTGGCAGTAACCTTGGGATCTTATAGTTGGATATTTAACCTCAATCACAGTCTCAAGTTTCTTGCATGCTAGAACAAATTTTCTTCTGGTCCCTGATGATGAAAAACATTCCAGCAATATTATGCTACCAACAGCATGATTCAAATTGGGGATGATGTTCTCAGGGCAATGAGCAAAATTGGGATTCCACCATATGTAGCATTTTATGCAAAGACCACAATGTTTGGTTTTGTTGACATGAGACCAGAGAATATTTTCCCACATCTGCCTAGTCTCCAACACATGATTTTCTTTCAGTACTAGCTTTCTTCTTATCACTCTTCCATAAAACCCAGCTTTTTGCAGTATCTGGGCTATGGTTGTCCTATGAATAGATTCTCTCATCTGAACTGTATATCTCTCCGGTTCAGTTACCCTGGGTTAATTCTCTCACTGATAACCTCTTTACCTGGTCAATGACTTTTTTGGACTTCTTTCAAATTTTTCAAGATAGATTTATTGGTGATCTGTGGGATGTTCAAAGTATAGTTTTTTTTTTTTTTTTAAATAACCAACCCTGACTGATACATTTCTAGAGCTTTGTCCCAGACACCAGAGTCTTCCAGGAACAGGTGTATATATTATATTCTGATCACGAGACATTTTAATTGCACACCAGTGGAATCAATGAATTACATGGCTTCTGTCTGAATATTTATTCAATCATACATTTTACATTTTATCTGTAAATAATTTTACAAACTATATTCTTTCTCTAGTCATGTCCAAAGTGAAGAAAGCATGGTTTAGTGATATTCTGCCCAAGTGCACCTAATCAGTTAATTATATGTATTTACTTTTAAGCAGGAAGAAGTGTTATCTCCCTTCCTGGTGTTACGCCCTCGCCGGCAGATGGCACTACGGTGCGGCTTCTGAGTGTGCACGTGACTGAACTGTGTGAAATGGACACGTGCCTTTGTTTTGGTTTGTTCTCTTCCTGTTCAGGTATTGGCTTATATTCGAGGGTGTGTCTTTATTTTCCACAGGTGTCGATGCTTTAGTTTGATTGTGTTTGTTATTTAAACCCCTCGTGTTGCTGTGCACTTCGTGCAGTATTATCCGCTTGAATGTAATGGTGAATGCGTTATGCATGCTAAGCGGTCTTCTTTTTGTGTCCTTCTCTCGTGCCATGCCTAGAATTTAGTCTTATGTTTAACCCAGTTAATCTTGTTCAGTATAGACTGCGCTCCCTGTGTTTTGTCTGTTTGCTTGTAAATAAAGATGTTGATCTGCACCTGCTTCTGCTCAAGTCCCGTGTCATAACACCTGGGGTTTCATTTTATTTTATTGTCTTAGTTTTTTAGGGAGACTAGTGGATACTATCAACAGATCACATAACCAAAGTCAGAAATAAAATGTCAAAAAGCATTAACATTCCACAAAGGGGAAGAAAAGGTAAATCATTCCAGCCCAAACAAATTTAATAACAACACGTAGAGTCACACTCACATTTTATGACTGAGTGTATATCATTTTACTGTGAGTTTTATTACGCAACCATATGTCATGAAATCATTGCCTTGTTCCTGTAAACGCAATCCATGCTGCCTGTTATCAGTATTGTTATCAAAATAGTATTGATTTACCTGTTACAGTAGCTCACTTACCAGCACACTGCAATATAATGTAATTTATTGATGACCAAAGGTTACTGAGACAGATACAAATGACTAAAGCTACAGGCTCAGCGATGTCTGTAACTTCTCTTAATGAAACACAACAGAGGGAAGAATCATGGGCTGCATTTTCTAATCCACCAAGGAAAAGCTAAATATCAGAAGCATAAAAAGTAATTGTTTGTTAAAATAAAAACCAAAATCATGTTTAAAGCTTTATATAGGTTTTATTGTTGCCAATATCAGAAGTGTGTCGTTATAAAATATAATACAATTATGACTCTTTATTAGATTTTTTTCTAGATTGTTTATTCTATATAATTTAAACAATTAAATTTTTGCTCTATTACATTTGTATAAACAACTCAAGGAACATGAGATACAATATAACTGTAATGGTTGTTAATTATTCTGCCATCTTCAGGGAAAAGTCTGATGTCTTGGAGGACAACAAAAAAAAGCTAAAAAGAGGAAAGGTTGTTCATTTTTATACTGGTTCTAAACAGATTACACAAACAAAAAGAAAAAACATTTTATAATCTTAGAAAAAAAAGGCTAAATGGCAAGAAGGTTATACTTAAATTGATTTCATTTAACAAAATTGATAAATAATCCAAATACTAAAACAACAACAACAACAACAACAACAGACAATCCGCATGCTGAATGATGACCAGTGAGTTAGGAATATATTAGGAATAAGATAGGAACCTACCTAATTGTTAATTAGTTTATTGAGTTGCAGTATATGTCTGAATCCTGCAAGGATGAATCATAATTAGGACATGCATTGGATGAAAAAGAACTTCTTGTTGTTGTTCACAGAAAGACAGTTACATACTTAATTAGCATTCTATCTCTCCCCTCCTAACAGCTGGGGTGGCATGAAACACCTGGATAATATATGCCAAACATTTTATGAGAACCTTGCCTAGACCGAAACCTGGTAATGGTGTTCAGGTAGCACCAGCATAGACATCCTGGAGCAAAACACATCTAAATTTGTCCCATGAGGTGGAGACGCTCCTTATTGAGTGGCATGTCATGATACAGGCTGGGTCTAAAGCCCATCTATTGGCTAGGATTATGACATGCACTACCCAGTGGGACGGCCTCTGTTTAGACATGGGTGCCACCATGTATTTCCACCATGGACTGATAATCGAATGGCCTACCATCCTATCTTAATAATACCATAGGTTAAAACAGTTGGATGATACAACCTTGTGCAGAAATCCTTAATTAAATAAAGCATTTTCCAGGTTGATGAAATGTTAAGCTCATATTTACATACTCCACACTAATGTATGTGTACGTGTACAGATACTGTACATTAAATATGTCAATTATGAATAATGAAACGGTACATGAAATTTACATGTACACTTGTTTCACAATCAGATTTGACTGTACAGTACTGATGAATTGATGAATAAGGGTAATTGTGCTGTTACATTTTCCCCATATCGATCAGATCATCAATAGCCCTTCTATTATCTATTGCAGCATTTATTATACCTACACTCCTGAAAAAATGGCTATATATGAAAAGAACCACTGAGGAACCATTTTTTCTGAACTGCTAAAATGTTTAACATTGATTTCTAAGGGAATAATTTCAATGCTGACAGAAATATAATGTTAGAATGTATTATTAAATGAGATTATTAAAAGGGATTTGTTACATTTGTGTCCCTGCCTCGTGGCAATGTTGGTGGTTTCTGAAATATGAGAAATGGATATTTGACATGTTACAAAATATGTAGATAAAATCTTTATTATTCAATCAAAATCACAGTATTTCAGAGTGAGGTTATCTTTAGTTTGAAAGATAATGATAAGTGTCAATAATATATTCTGAACTTACCCTAGGGGGTGGAGATGGTTTACTGTTTTGATAGATATGTGGCCTTGACCCTGACATAACAGACATAAACAGACATAAGTGTTGGTGAAAATGAACACATTTCTACTAGTGTGGGGGCATAGGAAATAACCCTAAATCCCCCATTTTATTTAAGTCTCACTTGATTTTACCTTGAAGTTTGTCCACAGATGGGACCGTGGTCTGTTGATTTACAATCACTGAAAAATATTAGTGCAAACAAAAGTTGACACTATATTGCAACATGAATTAGGTGGAAAACCTCAAGGTTGTTGATTAACTGTAAGAATAGAACAGGAAATATACAAGAACAACAAAAAATGCAACATATTGCAAATATCAACATAAAATGATATAATAAGGATAATGTTGTTCAACTTTGCTATTTTAGATGTGCTTGTGATTATGTGCAAATGTTCTTACTTGGTACAGGTGTTTCTCTCACAGTGTCCGAAGGTTTTCTAAAATATAATTATGAAAAGAAAAAATATTTGACATTAACATAAATACATTATATAGTTATGATATATACTCCTCCACAATCTTAAAATTATTTTTCCTGACATTCAACATTTGATTAATTCCTTGGAATCATTTAAATGCTATTAATGCATGACCTATGTTTATGTCTGTGTGTTTAGTGATCTGCAGGGTAATTTTAGACTTACTTAAAGTGCTTTACAAGGAAATAAATGAGCACAACCAAAATCACCACGGCAAAAATAACACCAACTGTAATACCCGCTTCTACACCAGGACCGAGCCTAGAGGACACAGCTTACACACATACATATACACACATGAACAAATTATATACGAAAAATGTGATAAATGAACAGCAAGCAGACAGCACACAAATCAAATAGACTGTACTTCAAATCGGTTTTAACTTTCACTAAGTCCTTTAGGTTTTACATCTAACGTTATTCAAGTATTTAATTTTGAAACCAAGTTTAGGACTAGGATTAAGGACTGTGAGTTGACGAGGATGTATACACAGCCTTTACAATTACACAATTCACACTTCAATGTAATGATATAAGCACAGTATCTCAAAGCAGTGATACATGATTGATTATGCCAAGTACCTTAATTTCTTAGCTGTGTTACTATCTGTGGGTTTAATATAATAATATAATTAAAGCATACCTACCTCTCACTGTCACAGATTGAACTGCAGAGGCTCTGATCCCAGTGACACTGTTCCAGCAAGTACACTTATACTCCCCACTATCGCTTAATCTGCTGTTCTCTGTGACATACAGGGATGCATTTTTAGCAGGCATGCCTTGCACTGTCCATGTAATAGTGGCAGCGGGCAAAGAATCATCGACACACAGAAGGAGGATAGTTGAGCCTTCCTCAAAAGTCTGTGCACCCAATATCCTCACAGCTGGACCATCTGCCACGACATGTAATACAGAGCATACATACAGTTCAGCATAAACTGTTTAAACAGATAGAGAGAGAACTTTAGAAATTATGAAATAAAATTGTCATAAATCACAACATTTAAACAGAGTTTACCCAGTACAAGTAGGATAGTCTACAAACTACAAGATGTGTACAAGAAATGTATTCTGTTTTTACAAAAGATTTTGTATGTGATTAAAATATTCGTATTTTGCGGCACCTGACAATTCCTACAGATTTTTTTTCCAGCTACTCTGTTGTCCTCCTTAACCATCTTGCTATTTTTAAAAAAGTACTTAGGGTGCATTTCAATCAGTAGTTTAGTAGTCATTAGTTTAGTAGTCAGGGCACTGATCAGGGAGTCGCCATTTAAGGACTGTCTCAATAGCAAAATCCTTCTGGTACACTGGAACATTCACGCTCTAAAAAATCCCACAATTCACCGCTAAAACCAGGAAGCATCGAAATAATGTCACTTACTGGAAATAATGTCATTTTCTGAAGCCTCTCAGCTCAAAACAAAAGGGGGACAAACTCTCAGAAACTCTCTACAAATAGAGATGCTTGTTATCATTGTTGAAGCTCTTAAATGATTACTTATGTTAATGACTTTTAACTTTACTTGGCGTTCTATATAGCCTTGGTTTGAGTCTAATGACTTTTAAGTGTTTAATGATTTTAAAAATCCACTAGCTAGCCTACGATCTTGCCTGAAGTACCAAGACAGAAATGCATGTGATTAAGCTAACAAATTTATATGGCATACAGTATAATGTCAGAAAGAAATCGGTCCTGCCTGTTGTTGATAAATGCCAGTGGAGATATTTTTCAATGCGAGTATGTAAAGTCACCGGAAATTGAGTCATCAGTGTCCCACTGTGTAGTGAGCCAGGGTTCTTACCAGTGCCCATCTATTGATTCACAACCTAGGTAGCTAGGGTGCTGATTGACACGCACACTTAGTTATCCATATTAGCACTACATCAGCCACTATTTGTAACTAGTTTTACTACTGTTTGTACAAATAGTAACTATTGTTACTATTTGTACAAATTTGTAACCTGAAATATACTAAACATTTGACTCTCTATTGGTGACCACTATAAATTATTCAGTAACTACAGTGAAACTATTAGAAAAGACTGTTCGTCTGTTTTAATGCTAATGGGGTGTGATACTTACAATTAACCATAATGCTGTAAGTTGTGGTGCTAGAGCTGACAGGGTTGCTGATTACACACTGGTAATCACCACTGTCTGATCTGAGCAGTGGCTTGATCACCATTGTTTTGTTGTCATCTAAGAATGTGATGCTGCTGCTATTAGCTAGAATCTCATATTTCTTCATCCAGACTGTAGAACTGATGGTGCCATTTCCCTTACAGGTGAAGCTGCCCATGCTATTTTCAATGAGATTGCCCTCAGGGCCGGTGATATCAGAACTAAACACTGGCTCTGAGAAAGCATGAAAACACAGGCAGAAGGTAGATGACTGATATCTGTTATAGTCATATGTAAGTCATATGTAAGTTATAATTAATGTTTAATTAATCTCTGATTAAAATTGTCTTTTATTGGTTGTTGATCTCCTTGTTTCAGAGCTGGTATTATCATACAATTGACTCATTGCTCTGATTTAGGCTATATACACTTTTCTTCATGCAACAAGTTGAGAAAAGACTCACCAAACACCTGCAGCAAAATATGGTCTTGAGTCCCTAAACCACTTTCATATGTTAAGGTTAAGGTGTACTGTCCAGAATCAGCCATGGTCAGGTTTTTTAACTCCAGGTCTCCTAAAGTATAGTTCAGCTTTACTCTACCATTGTAATTGGGGTCCATTATAGTTCCTGAACTGTCATACTTGATCACTTCAGTGCCATTGAAGTGCCATCTGATAACTGATATTTTTTGATATGAAGGAATAGTGGTAAAAAGCGCACTTGCTCCTACTTCCTCATTGATTGGTCCTGGTGGTAACAGATTCCTCTCTTGACAGGACACTAAGGAAGTAAAATGTAATAAATAATCCTCTTTTTAAATAATTCTGTTTATCAGCAAATGTTAGTGTCAGACAAAAAGCAACAACAAAGCTTCGACAATAGTTGCTTTACCAGCAAAAGGAAACAGCAAGTAAATTTTTGTAAAGAGCATGTTTTAAGTAGAATATCAATTGTCCACAGAGATATGACATGGATATTTCTGTACTGTTTTGTACTTCTGTATTTTGTATGGTTAAAAAAAATAATTCATATAATTCAGTCATTCCATCATCAAACTGAGGTCAGCTAAGGCTGTCATAACATGTAGCATATATAAATGTAGCACGTGATTTTATCATTAGAGCAAATGTCACATCATTACTCATATCACAAAAACCTAAAAAGGCTGGCTTTTAAAGCAAGAAAATCATTCTTAAATTTTTCTGATTATAGATAAAACAAGCGTGTATCCAACACATAACACATACATGAGTTTTTTCACCCCCATTTACATGTGTAATACGTTTTAATTGATATCAGCACAACATATTATTTATTATGATCCTGAAATTATTTGCACCGAAAAACAATTTCACCATGTGCTGACATTCTTTCTGACAGTGTTGTTGTTGTTGTTTTCCTTTACAGTGCAGAAAATTAGATTATGTTCTTACCTGTTATCATAGTTATGACCAGAATAACCACCACAGCTTGCTCCATGATTTCTGACTTGTTTTACTTCATGTAGTCTGGTTTCACATTTACACTATAATGCTCTAAGATCTATACAGCACTGGGACAGGATAATTACGCTGTGTACTTCCTTATGCCAAAGTGCCCTTTGGTTTAGGGCTGCATATGTGTATACAACATATTTGATTGTGTAGATCCTCTTTCCAGATTAGGGCACAGCTTTCTTTTCTCTCTTGGAGAGACAGTTAGGCCAATGTATTTTTGCAAAATTATTCATATGATGTCCAATAGTAGTCCAGTAAAATAAAATAATAATATTCAATAATTTATTCATCATAACCACTTGTTGCATTTCAAGATAGCAGTGCATCCAGAGACTATCCTGACAATACACCTTGAATGGGATACTACAACTATTCACTGATTTATTTTTGCAAGGTGAGAGGAAACCTTAGAACCTGAAGGAAAGCCATGTGGAAATGGGGAGAACACGCACAGAAACACTACACAGCCTGACTTTAGAATTAAACCTGAGATCTTGAAATCATAAACCAACAACATGAAAAAGTTAAGCTACCTTCATTTAACATGATGATCATTCATTTAAATAAGAACAGAAATATTGTATTACTCGGGTAATCTGTTGAATTGTAAAGTATAATGAAGACTACTGAGCAGATGGAGACAAAATAGTTTATTGGATTCTTAAGCCTGACAAAGCTTATGCAACAGTTTATGCATTCATACAATAATCAGGATTTTCTACAAAAAATTATATCATACTGATTACAGAATATACAACAGGGTTTTAACTATTACAAAAAATAATAAGTTGTTATGGAGGACCTACAGAAATTATTGTTTAGAATCTCAATTAATGCCAGAATTCAGACAGAACATTTGTATTTACATCTAAACATGCTGTTTTTTCTGTTTACATGAGAAACTCTTAAATGGGTCTATTCTGCTTGCAGGAAACTCTGAAAATTATTTCCTGTCTTACTTTCTCTGTTTGTGAGCAGTAAATGAGAGAGAGAGAGCGAGAGAGAGCAAGAGAGAGAGAGAGAGAGAGAGAGAGAGAGAGAGAGAGAGAGAGAGAGAATCATTATGGTAAAACTTTAAATTAGATATCCTTAATTCCACACATTTTCAAACAAGTAACAAGTAATAATGAGTAGGTAAAATGATTGTTGAATATTAGTATATATCCGTTGTGTCAGTATCTAATAGTCATAGCATAGTCAGAAATATAGAGAATTCTGATAATAAATATATCAAACCTCTGAATCAGAGTACAAAATTTTCAACAGTCGTGAATTAGTATTATTGTCAAAATATCAGTACACAGATACATTTATTTTGCAACTAAAACACCAGATCAATCCGCTGAAACACACATGTATTTTTTGCGTTCTCTCCTTTCAGACGGTTATTGTTTTTATGACACTCTGCCTTCCCTCACCAACCAGCACAACTTTTCCATCTTCTGTATCTTTTATCATCATCCCTGTCTTCCTCATGATGAAACGAACCCCAAACACTCCAACTATAATGCCTAGACTTATAAATAGGATCGCCAAACCCAGAGCCAGCAGACTTGAAATATAGCCCTCATTTAGCAGTAAGTACTCCCTCAGTCCCACACACAGTGCACTCACGCCAACCAATGTGCCCCAAAACCCAAAGGCCAACATACAGGAGCCGCAGGACAGCTCAGTGCCCCCAGTTATCACAGTGATACCTGCAACAGAGACCACCCCACTCGGGATAGTCACGGTTTCAGACTTAGGGTCATATGTCACTGTGGGGGTCGGGTGAGGGAGGGAGGACAAATCAAGGACTGGTTCCATGGTGAATGTGACTCACAATGAGTGTCACAAATTTGTTTTAGATTAGTATGTCCCAGCTGACCAGTAGCACGTGTTAGTAACACGTGCTTAAGCACACCATCAGGATGTAATTAGCTAATAAACAGCAGAAAATTGGATATCATGGAAATTTTCAATCCTTTCTGATACCAGTCCAACAAAGTAAAATGACCAGGGATACTGTTAAAAGCTGGTACGTCTCATCTCTCCGCTCCTTCTAGAAGTTCTTTTGGTTGACCAGATATGCATCAGACGTGTTTCCCCTTCTGGTTTAGATCCTGTCATTTAGACAAGGGGAAATAGTGATTAGTGTTTATTTGTGTCAAAGACACTCGGTCCTACAGACTTAAGATTTTTCTGTCAACACAGCATTGTAGCATTATTTTCTGTGTTCACTGGCATTGTTAATCATTGCCCAAGCTTCATATTTAATGAATGAACAAGGTTTCTTTCTCAATTGCCGGCATAATTCATACTATTGCAAACCTATAAAAACTGGGCAAACATTTTGAGATCTTTTATTGGCTATACAGTGGATAATACTCTCAGACTTAAGCCCCATTTAAATCATAAAATATCTATTTGTAATTTGGCTGTTGCTCACAAAATTGTCATACATGCATTTAAAAAAATCTGTGGTCAATTTGTAAATATATCTTCAATAAGGACTTGCTTCTGATTTATAAAGTCAGTCTCTTATAAATTTTATACTTTAATCAAACCACATTACATTCAGTCTGGTTTAGCTCCAACTTGTGCCAAAACAGTCTTACTGCATACTGAATGCTATACCTTTAAAAACATACAGTAAAGTATTAAGTACAAGTGCCAGACTTTTCCCCCAAATACAATACAGTACAAATACTGTTATTAATAATCATTTTGAATGATTTTTGCACTGTAATTATTTATACATAGAACATAAAAATCTATATCATGAATAAAAGGATAACTAAGAGAAAACATTCCTGCTTACCCCTTAACTCACAAATGTTCAACCAGTCAAGCAAGTACAGCCAATGATATTTTCTCCAAAAATTCAGTAGATATGTAATTGAAATGCAATGAAAGAAATCGTCTCAGTGGCTGAGAAACACTAATGCACTGATCAACTGAGAGAAAGAGCCGTCCTTTTCCCAAACCGATTACTTTACTTAAGGGAGAAAAAAAAGCTGATTTGAATTGAAAAATGTAAATATTGTCCGATCTCTCTGGAGAAGTTGCGTCTTAAAGTGAAGAAAATGTACTATGAATGTGGAAGGGCAGAGACTGGGGTTTTTATTTAGCCATTGTTATTATTTGTGTTATCATTTGTTTGTTTTCATTGCTCTTTGTGTTCTGAAGGAATGCCATGTCTGTCATTAAGCATCATTATGACCTATTACCTCCTATTTGTCTAAGATCCACTCCCTTCCTTTTCTCCATCATATGTACTTGCTAAAGATTTGTTTGGACTTTGAGCGAAGGCATTGTTTTCTAGGCAGAATGTCAGTTTTTTCCTTCAAAAGTAATTTCCCCTTTCTGTCCACCTTGTTGGTCTTTCCCTTGTATCCTTATCCTGTCTTTATGCAACAATCCAAGAAAGACCAAGGAACAGTAAATGCTGAAATATTACCTAAAAGTACTTGTAAAAAATGATTAAACAAGTTTAGGGGTTCCATGTCCTCTCTGGTAACAACTCACAGAAGAACATTTTGTAACATCGTTTGTGATGTAGTCTCAAGTACATGGTTCACTGTAAAAGTACTTTTTTAGTGTAATTAAATCATAGTACTTTCAAATAAGATATTCAAGTTAATAGTTTTTTATTTTTTTATTTTTTTAAGTTTCACAGAAAAAGAAAAAAGAGGGAAAAAAAAGCATTTAACCCTGGAAAACTGTAAGCCAATTAAACAACAGTATGTGCAAATTGTAAGCAATTCTATTTCAAGATGCAATCAGCTTCAGCTTCCTTCTGAAAGGCTATGCTTTCAGGTGTCAAATCCTTAGCAGTAGTTATATTATTTGTTTTAAATGCTTCAAAGGAAACAGTGTGGTAGTGAGTTGTGCAACCTTATGTTGCTGCTCCACAATTTGAACAACCCAAGAATCTTATAAATCATATAATGAATTATATGAAAATGGCAGTTTGTGCTCCTCACTGTCATGAGAACTGGCTTTCTTGTCTCATATTCAGCATAACATCCATGTCTGTAGAGATTCCAGAAACAACTTAAACTATTTATGAATGCTGAATGCTATGATGAGTTCCAGTAAGTGTTAGGTAAATACAGAGCATGCACTCTACAAAGACCCTATGATGGTGCCATTGACCTGCTTTCAGGTACCACACCATGCCAATCACTCATGTACCCACTAACTGCTGCAGAAAATGAGGCCGTGGAAGAATACATCTCAAAGGCTTTAGAGCAACGCTACGATTCTCCACCTGCTCTACATCTGCAGTGTTCTTCATATAGAAGCCAAGGGGATTATAATTCCTGCATAGATTATCATGGCCTAAACCATATCACAATAAAATTTAAATGCATCTGGCACCCACAAATCTGGTACAACTCAAAACAGCCACCATCTTTACCAAGCTCAGTCTTGTTCAGTGCTGTGAAAAAAGTATTTTCCCCATCCTGATTTCTTCTCTTTTTGTGTATATCTCATACTCAATAGTTTTAGATTTGAATGCAACATAAAACAAAGGTGATCTGAGTAAACACACAATACAGTTTTTGTTTATTTATTTTTTATTATTGAAGCAAAAAAATGCTGTCCCACACCTATCACCCATGTAAAAAAAAAAATAATAATTTCCCATACATCCTCCTTCAGGATTTTCTGGTAGAGAGCAGAATTCAGGCTACTCTAAATTACTGAAAGTTGTCCAGGCTCTGAAGTAGCAAAGCATACCCACACCATCACACTTCCACCACCATGCTTGACCATAGAAATTATGTTCTTTTTGTGGAATTCAGTGTTGAAATGGGACACCTGTCTTCCAATCAGTTCCACTTTCAACTCATTAATCCACAGAACATTCTCCCAAAATGTTTGAAGAAAGTGTGTTTTGGCAAAAATTCAGACACGCCTTAATGTTCTGCTGGGTTATGTCACAACACTTGATGTTCTTCTAATGTTCCTCACTACTCTACTATGGATGCTATTTTTTCCCAGTGTCTTTCTGATAGTGGAGTCATAAACAGTGACTGTAGTTCCTTTGATGTTGTCATTGGCTCTCTTCTGACTTGCTGGATGCTCTTGGAGGAATTTTGGAAAGTCGGCCACTTCTGGGATTGTTCACTACTTTGCCATTTTTTTTTTCCCATTTGGAGTTAACGGCTCTCACTGTCTTTGGAGTCCCAGAGCCTTTGAAATAGCTTTGATACCCTTCCTAGACAGATGTATTTCAATCACCTTCTTCTTCATCATTTCTTGAATTTCTTTCAACGTTGGCATATTTTATCACTGGGTAAGACATTTTAACCAAATTCATGCTATTGAAAAAGTTCTATTTAAGTGTTGATTTGATTGAACAGGGCTGTCAGTAATCAGGCCTGGTTGCGTCTACTCCAGCTGAACCCCATTATGAATGCAGTTTCATAGATTTGAGAAATTAGTAACTGCAGGGGCAAATACGTTTTCACACATGCCCAGTTGGTATTGGATAACTTTTTTGCTACAATAAATAACATTTTCATTTAAAAACTGTATTTTGTGGGGCGCACGGTGGCTTAGTGGTTAGCACGTTCGCCTCACACCTCTAGGGTTCGATTCCCACCGGGGCCGTGTGTGCGGAGTTTGCATGTTCTCCCCGTGCTGCGGGGGTTTCCTCTGGGTACTCCGGTTTCCTCCCCCAGTCC
>JAOUWY010000071.1:30757717-30771886 GCA_025728095.1 Prietella phreatophila
GTCACGGGGGAGCCTGGAGCCTATCCCAGGGATCTTGGGGCACAAGGCAGGGGACACCCTGGACCGGGTGCTAACCCAGTGCAGGGCACAATCGCACACACACACACGCACACACACACATACATTCACACGTTCTATGGACAATTTAGAGATGCCAATAAGTCTCCAAAGCATGTCTTTGGACAGGAGGAGGAAACCGGGGTACCTGGAGGAAACCCCTGAAGCACGGGGGGAACATGCAAACTCTGCACACACAGGGAGGAGGTAGTAATCGAACCACTAACCTGGGAGTTGTGAGGCAAACCTGCTGACCACTAAGCCACCATGCCCCCTTTATTAATTTACTACTTATTATATATTAATTACATTCCAATCAGCCGTTAAGTACTGTATAGAGCTGAGTTGACAAAAGCGTTCATGATATCTCATCAGTCTCAGAGAAAGTGATCTGTGTATATGACTATTCCTCTACAAAAATGCCTTAAGTAAGGTCACCTATACACACATTTTGTGCGGGAAGCTGAAACAGCTTTAAAAAAAAACAGCATTGATGAAATGTTAGACAAGTTACTTACAAATGCACACCTATAAATAAACTTTTTCTTCTTCTTCTGCAGAACTATGCACACTATGTGGAAGACAATGTTGCAAGGCTGGATTAGAACCAACAGTAAATCATCACACCTACACTGTACGAGCTATAAGCCTGACTAAGATGTACACTACTACACAACCAAGAAATATCTATTAGCACCCTTTCTAGTCATTTAAAAAGCTTTTTTTTTTTAATAAGAGAACGTGAGAGCAGTGACGTACAGACTATTAAGAGGGAAAACAGCTGTCCTGGGCTACGTCCGCGTACTATCTCACTAAATAGTGTGCTGAAATGAGTACGCCACATATTATAACTATGGTACCCTCTGGTCCCGTCCTCTTTTGGTGCATACTACGTAGTAGGCTAGTATTGGGTTTGGGACGTTCCCCTCGCATTTTCCAAGCTGTGCTATGGTAAAGCGCTCCCTAATAAAAGTGGCGTCACTTCCTTGCCCATCCCAACGAGGAGGAGAAAAAAAAAAAGAAATATCCGAGTAGAGCGCCGCCAAGATATTAGCTACGAGGAGAAAACAAGAAAATACGATTTAAAGCGTTTATAAAGGACGTCTAGACGTAAGGGAATAAGAAAGTCGAAGCGTGACTAGGATTAAGGAGGACTCTACGTGTTTGTCTAAGTAAGTGTGTTTTTCCCCCTCCTCCTGTGTACAGTATAATTTATAACTCCAGAAAACTCCTGAGGGGCGCAGTCACGTTTCCTGTCGCACTCCTTTCTTTCTTTTCTTTCAACTTTCCAGCTGTAAAATACCACAATCTCCTCATTTTGGAGTGGTGTCTCCCCCCCCCAAAGATTAGTTGAAGGGAGCAACGTGTTGGGGGAAAGTGTGCTCACATTCCTGACACTCACTCACACACAAACTTTAATCAACTTGTTACTTTGTTCAAAACTTTTTTTAATTTATTTTACTTTCCTGTATGCAGCGTGTAAAATTGAAACCTCAAACGCAGAGTTAATGAGTGTGTTTCAGTCTTTGAAACGGTGTTGAAAGGGGTTTGTGTTAAAGCGGCGGAGCTGCTTCAGGCTCCAGCTGTTGGTGTTGAGCCGTCATCATCCAGGTAACAAAAATGGCGCTTTCAGCCCTTAAAACGCCCAACACTCAAAGAGAAAGTAGTTCAAGGTAATACAGAACGATACAATAGTTGCTGGTGTGTCAGTATGTCGTCCCAGAAATGTTTTCGACGACGAATGTACATTTTTTGGAGGGCTTTGTTAGTACTTCGCTTCAGAGAGTCTAAAGTTCATTGTGTTTCCAGTGTTCCATGTGAAAACATTATTGGGACTTTCACTGGACCGTATTAAAGTTTCATATGAAAGGTAAGACAAGTTCCAGTGAGCCAGTCATACAGGCTCTACAAATGTATCCTGGGTTTTTAGGTTGTTTTCGTTTTCATTTGCATTCTGCTTTTCCTAGCAAGTAAGATACTTGTTCCATTCTGCTCATCTCAACTGTGTAGACCGGGTACCTGCCTTCCATTAGGAGCTATTGTTCAACATACAGCGAGATTGAAGATTAGAAGGCAATATCAAAAATATATTTTTTTAAGATGCAGTTCAGTTTAACCTTAGATTAAGTGCTTCCAGTAGAGATTCACTGGTTATTCTGCATTTTCTATGATTTTAGTTCACTGATGCTTATTAAGATCCATGTTATCTGGGCTTTCAGTGGTATAATAAGTTATAGTTATTGCATTTTCATTTTGCATAAAACAAATAGTCTGATAGGGAAAAAAATAGTCTTATTAACAATATTATTATACTAAAAGCATTGTTTGGATTGCTATAATAAAATAAAAAATGCATCACTACTTTGCCTGCGTCTAACAGACTCCTAATGGTCCGATTACTACATTTCATTAGAACAGCTCCATCAGCACTGGAGAGTTTCATAATATCTGTTACAGTTGTTCGTGCGAGTGTGTGCGTGTGTGTGTGTGTGTGTGTGTGTGTGTGTGTGTGTGTGTGTGTGTGGCTTGCTCAAGCCCCAGGGGCAGAATCCAAAACTGTGTTTTTACATTTCACGAGTCTCACAAGTCTGAGCATGGCTTTGGCATTACCTATCAGTTAGCTCTTTCTCACCCTTGCTGTCTCTTGTTAAACTTTTCTGCATTGCATCATCCTGGCTAGATTTAAATGTCTTATGTATATTGACAATCTAAAACTCGGAGAGTCAAACTGTTATCAACAACAAAAACAACAGAAATGCTAACAAGATGAACCTAGTGTTTAAAAAGGCAACAAGAGAGCAGTAAGACGTAGTTATGAAGTAAGAAGTGGTAGAGAGTTCACACGTTTAAAAAAAAAACCCACACAGCTGACTTAATTATTCAGCTAATTGCCAAAGCAATCATGAGATTAGACTGATAAATTATTATAAAGAAATGGATAATATGCGAAGGAAAAAGGTCTTCAGGGCTGTGAATTGAGTCGTGGCATTAAAAATGAAAACTAATTAACTAACAATTATTTGCCGTTTTGTTTAAGTATTCCTAATCCTCATTAAAAGTCATCATGGATGACAACTTGAGAGTGACTGTTTAATTTACGTTGTATTTTTATTTTTAAGGTTAGTTCTGCTTTGCTGAGGTGATGCTGGGCTATAGATTAAGTTCTGTAATGTAACTGGATTTGATAATCACTCTTGAATTTTATTTCACAGTTCCAATGCCGCTACACAAGTCGGGCCGGGCTCACCGCCTGGATCCCACCATGATCTCTGCCCCGCTCGGCGACTTTCGCCACACCATGCATATCGGCCGTGGTGGAGACGCCTTCGGAGACACCTCCTTCTTGTCCAGTCATGGCCCCTCGAACCCAGAGCCTTTGAAGTCCATCACCTCTCCTGTGGAGGACACCACTGACTCCACAGAAGTGAGGCTAAATCATGAAGCTGATAGCAAAACCCCTGGTGAACCATTTACAGAACTCCAGCACTCAGAATCAGTCTCATCCTTCGATCTGGATCTAGACCTGGGGCCATCCATTTTGGGAGATGTGCTGGGAGTGATGGATGGACTGGGTTTGGGCAGCAAGTGGACAATGGGCAACGAAGGTGAAGAAGAAGTGTTTATCTCCAGTAAGAGCAGTGCAGATGGTGGGATATCCACCAATGGTGCAATTACTGACCTGAATGAGAAGAGGATACACAGTCTGAGCAGTGGGGAGGAGCATATAAACGACGTCAATGGTATCAAATCTAAGGGGCTACGGCCGAAGGTGCGATTTAGCGACAAAAAGGAGATCGTTGGTCGGCAGTATGTAGGTGGTGAATTAGAGCTGGAATGTGAGAAGGAAACGAATACAAATCCAGTTGGAGGAATGGAGGTGAGGGCTGAAGGAATGGCTAATAAAGGAGCCATGAAACCAGAGCTGACGAATCACCGGCCAGACGTCAGTCCCAGTCCATCTTCTTCAGTGAGCTCAGAATATGAAGGCATCTCCCCATTGGACAGGAGGAGAGAGCAGGACCATCTGTCAGAGTCGGATTCAGACGAAGAGGGCGTTGCAGTAGAGCAGGGCTATACATTTGAGGATGAGTCGGATGATGAGATTGGCCTTTAGGAGTCTAATGATGGGTATGTAAAGATCAAGCAGAGAAAAGTATGAGCAAAATGCTTTTCTGAATAACATAAAAGGGAGAAACTACCAAAGTAAAAACAACTCTACGAAACCGGAGGAACTGGACTTGTTAGTAGAATAAGGTCACACATAAATAGAGGCTGAAAATTTTATTTTAAAAATACTTTTCAAAACTCTAAGAAAACAGTAGTTTGTCAGGGGTAGAACTGTAGTATTATAAAGAAATTACATTTCTATTATTACTATTAGTCCCACTAAAGCCTTAGACAATGGAATGCATTTAATATTTAATATTATAAAACAATTATTATAAGTTTAATATTGTTGCTATCATATCATTGTTAAACTGGGATCTCTTAAGTTTCGAAACATATTACCTGGGAATGTTAAATGGTAGACATATGTCTGTTTTAGCTGTTTAATAAATCATCTCAATACATGAGTAAAAGGTTGAGCCAAATACCAGTATTCCACAAAAGTTGGTTAAAATTTTTATGTCCTTTAGTGTATTAGTCTCTTTTTTAAAGAAACTCCATATAACTATTATTAAATACTATAGGACAAAAGTAAAGTGAGAACCTTTCATTTACTTAAATAAATTTATTCTAATTAATGTTTTGTTAGTTCTGTTATGAAAATACATGAGTGAATTGTGGTATCTATGTATAACTTTATCAACAAATTCCTAAGGTTAAAAACATGTTGATTTAATATTCATAATGGCATTAAAAAAAGCCAGAGCTGGTCTAAAATGAGCTGTGTATGTGAGTTGTGGAGATTTTACTGGAGAATTTTGGGTATTCCTGTGGGAGTGACAAACACAATGGGTGGAAAAAACAGTGGGTGAACATCATGCGGATAGATCACAGGTGCTCGGTTTACTACGACTGACACAGTTTAATATACTGCTTACTGCTATTGCTCCTCTACACCTTAGGGAGTTGAGTGTAACTGACACACAACCTGCTATCTGCTGTTTAAGTTTAAGGTACATGAAGAGAAAATATTTTATCATGATAGGGAACATACTGAAAGAACACTGAAAATACAACAGTTGGAAAGCTACTATAAAATGCTGTTAACTAACTTAATTTAAAAAAAAGTTATCTGTACATTTTCATTGCATATGACATTTACATATTCACTCAAACCCTTCTCTACTTAGATAAATGGAAAGGTTGTGATGATCATCTAAGGTGTTTAAGGTGATAGCTACAGTATGTGGTGTGCATTAAACAGTCCCTCCCAGATTTTGCGATTTTGAATTAAATTAACGCAGGACACTCAAGGAAACTCTGCAATAATGTACCCTGCCTTGTGCCCGATGATTCCTGAGATAGGCTCCAGGTTCTCCGCGACCCTGAAGAAGGAATAAGCGGTTGAAGATGGATGGATGGATGGATGGATGGATTACAGATTTGGGCCAATGTGCATCATGTAACGTCATTACAACACTCATTCAGCCAAAGCTAAAGGTCTTAAAAAAGAAGAAAAAAAGCACAAAAAGCTCCGCAAATTGCATCGCAAATTTGGGGGAATTTTTTTTTTTGAAATCCTGTACAGACTTATTAAATGTTGCCATGTATTGTTTTATCAATCATCAGCACATGCCTACTTGTGTACAGCAGGAGAAGAAACAGTGTGCTTAAACCACTTTAAATAATTTTGTCTTACTTCAGTCATATCTGTCTGTTTTAATAGCCTGTCATTGGAGTTTACATGTCTCACAGAGACCACTTTCCTGTTAAAAAGCCTGTGTTTTCCCACTGAAATAAAACTTTAGAGCCAAATCAGGATAGCTGGATAACTGCCTACTGGTTTAAACTGGATTTATTGGGAGGTAATTATGGACAAGTTGCATTAAAGCTTAGTGTCACAATAATTGTTTTAAGTAGCAAACTGCATGACTTTGTAAATTGTTTTTTTGAGGGTTTTTTTCCAGAAACAATGTCTTAAAAAGCTCCTTTTATAAAATAACCATCTGTTCACTTGCAAATAATTCGATATAATGATGATTAAACACCTGATAATTTGTTCTTGGGGTGTTTATTATTTTGAATCCATACACATATGAATCACTTTTCAGACATTTATCGTGTCGCAGCTTGGAAAGGAATAAACATGTCTTCATAAATCCTGATCCAAATTTTTCAAAGCCATTTCAGTCATTAAAAACCACTTTCTCGTTATAATATTTAGCCTTTGCAGAGCCTTTAGATGCCTCACTGTGATCCTTTAGCAGACCAGTAGGCCTTTCTGTTGAAACTATACAGGCAGATGGTGTATTCACAGAGTAGTTTGAAAAGCTACGCATAGCTACTCTTGAATACAGTTGTACACCTGAAATCTCAAAAATGTAGTTAGAATTGTAGCTTAGTTACATTGCTAGGTACTGCCAAGATTCCCATCTATAAATATTTGGGCTGCTGCCATTTTAAAGATAGGTACCACAACAGAAGCCATTATGTCTGTTTTTGGTTTGTTTGTTTGTTTTACAAAAAAGAAAGCCAAAATTGGTGCAGATAGTTCAAATTGGGATGCTGTCATAAAGGTCTAAACCATAGAATATCTCTCAAACCAGAATGTACAAAGTGTCTATAACTATATTTCACTTTTATTAGCAACCATATATTAACTGGTAAATCACTCCACATGGTGCTGGTTAAACACCTGCCAGAATTGTCAGCTCAGGTTTTCAACTTCATTATTGAAATGCAAGCAAAACCTGCTTAGAACATCAACTGTGAATGGACAAACAGAAACCAAGCCCATTTTTGTAGCTTATGACAATCAGTTGTGAAAATTACTTCAGTAACCGCTATGTCATTATGATGTAATAAAGCAGAGAACACAACGTGTACTGCAGGCTATGTCCACATTAACCTGGTTAGATCTGAAAACTGTAGTTTTGTTTTAAAATACTCTACCATCTATACTATAAAATTGATCGTCCACACTGAAATGGCTGAAAACACTTATAAGCCTATACTGTACATGCGTAAAAATGTAAGCAGCTTTGGCCCGTGTCATCTCAGTCAGGCGTTTATTTAAGAATGCAATCCGAAGGTTGTACAAAGTGACATTAACCTTTAACAGAGCTATCAAACTGGATAACAGGCACAACTGCTATACCATCTTGTTTGTTTTGAGCTTAGTGGGTCACATGACCAAAAAGTCATTGTTTTTGAATATCTGTTTTTTCAGTCCACACTACAACGTTGAAACGACATTTTCATATTTCAAATGCTGTCTCAGTGTGGACAGAAGGCCAAAAATGTAGAGAAAAAGAAGCGTTTTCAAATTTATCCAGAAAAATGTGGACGTACACACAGTTGTAATTAAACTACTTGGTGACCCAATAGTCTCCATCCAACACCACGTCAGTTGTGCTTTTGTCAGTGGAGGTTTGTGGATGTCCACATCACTTCCAGTCTTTTTGAATTTGTGAATAAGTTTGGCAGCAGTGTTTTGTATGTGTGATGTGCTCGCCATGTTTCCTGTTAAAGTCCATCACAACCTTGCAACAGTTTCCCGATATAGCCATAAGAATGATTCTTAAAGGCTATCTGAAAAAATATATATATATAATATAAACTAAATTTGACATTTTTTGGAAGATATTAAGTGTTAATTTCCACTTTTGTATGGAGACTTGTGGGTCATCCTGTATTTGCCTGTAAGCTCTTGCATTTATGTGTACACCATGGAACACTGCACTTCATGTATGTGATGCTATTGGTATTGAGATCTGCAATAATAAATGTATTTCTTTACTTCCTATTACTGCCTTTTCTTTAAATTATTCTTTATTTCTCAGTTATACTAATAATCCAAGTGTGAATTCACCCAAATCGCACTCAGTAACATCAAACACAGTGGTAAAGTAATAAAACAAGCAAAAGTGAAAATCTTTCTCAATGCTTTTGAAGCCTACGTCTCACAGAGAAAATGACAAACCGCAGCTGTTAAAAAATAAATGACAGTGAGAGTGTCTAATACTTTTAACAGAGAACGAAAAAAGCTTGACGTATTGAATGTTATAACCTGTCACATCCTTTACTTTAGGTTTTATAGCCAAGTTGTATAGTTTCCCTAATTTTTCTATCATACTGCCTGCACCATCTAGTTATCATAACATTAAGCACTTAAAAAAACCATCTGCTTCTGCTACAGACAGCTGACAAATTAGAGGAAAAATCAACATAAAGTATCTCAGTGAGATATTGGGTCACTATGAGCTGCCAGAACAGCTTCAATGCACCTTGGCATAAATACTAGTCTCTGAAACTCTACTGGAGGCATGAACACCATTCTTCCAAAAAATATTCCCTCAGCTGGTGTTGAGAAGCTGGTGTGATTGAGATAGCTGTCTAACATGTCCATGCAAAAACTCCCATAGATGTTCAACTGGATTGAGATCTGGTGACTGTTTGATTCTCATTAAACCATTCAGTGAGCTCTCGTGCCCATTGAATGGGGGACATTACCATCCTGGAAGAGACCACGCCCAACAGAATAAAAATGTTTATCTAAGATAAAGATCAGAACTCTGTATTGATTTTCCTCTTGAGAACCACATCAGCAAAATGCGTCCCAAAGTACACTATATGGCCAGCAGTACGTAACCACCGGACCATCATACCCGTATATGCTTGTTGGACCATTTAATTCCAAAGTTAGTGGAACTAACTTTTTGGGTCTCTTCGTTCCAGTGAAGGGAAATTGCAAAGACATCGAGACATTATGTGCTCTCAACTTTGCAGCAACAGTTTGGTGAAGAACCACATGCACGTTTGTGTTGGTCATGTGCCCATATATTTTTGACCATAGTGTATAACAGAGCCACCAGCTTTTCTGGTGTTCAAACTACTTTAAACCAACTTCCTTCATTCGGTTACTGAAGTAAACCTCTTCTACCATGGACTGAGGAGCTTCTTTGACTCCACATCTTCAAAATCCTTACCACTCAATTAAATGCAAGCAGGTTCTGTAGCAGTCTTTATTTGTATCCATAAAAATGAGGCCTATTGAGAGAGTGAGAATATTATGACAGAAAAGACATTTCATTTCAGTTGTTCTTAATACAAGTTCAGAGTCAAGGATAAAAGTAATATCTTTAAGAGCTCCATATACAAGTCACTGCCAACTGAGGAGGGTCAAGGCTAGCATGGCGTCTTTAGAGAAACATGAAGCCAGCCACCTTTTCAAAATGCTGCTCATGTTACATTAGAGGGTGAACACACACTTAGAGGAAAGCACTAACTACCCTCTTTCACATACATGAGCTCACAGATTTGGTTACTGTCAGTCAGGCTGACAGGAGAAAGTAATGGGTAATTTTACTCTTTTGGACTTGGACTGATTCTAAGCACACATAGAAGACTCCAGAAAAATTTGTACAAAATTTGACTTGACATAATAGCATAAAAAAGGGGTAAAGACATTTTTCAACATGTTGATGAGCAGTGTAGCATGAGTGATCTTCAAATCTAGGACACAGCTGTGTTTGCACTGGCTGCCTGTCACCTTCAGCACCAGCTGAGCTCATCAGTTTCTGTGTAGATTTAAATGAAGTGTATCAAGACCTTTTTAATTGCCAATGTTTTAAACACAGTCAAGATGATCTAGAAACAAGTGTAGTGATCAGTCAAAAAGAAAAATGTTGATCACTGCCATGATGATAGTTCTTAACATATTTCTACTATGGTCATAAGGCACAAAAGCACACATGCACTTCTTTCCCATTTATACTGAAATAGTCCTGAAAATGTTGAATCCTGACAGTGCTGTGGAGATGAGAGTTCCTTGGATCTGTGGGTGCCAGTGGAGCTCCTTGATCTCTGTCTGGCCCTGATGCAAGAACAGCAGCTGTGGTGGGAGCTTGTTTAAGCTGTCAGCCTGTTCACCCATGTCACATGACTCCACCGACAGATCCCATTGGCTGATGACATCGTCTGCTCCAGAGGCGGCAAACACGCTGGAGTCGATGGGGCTCCATTCCACTGAGGCGATAGGGGCACTGTGCTGCTTGAAGCTGGCCACTGGACACCCAGACTGATAGAGAAGACAACGAAGAAAGTAGGGAAAGAAACAATATGGAAAATGGATAAAATAAGAGAAAAATGGAGAGGTTGGACCAACAGAAGAACTAACAAGATCGCATTGCTGAGATAATGTTGAGAGCACAATAGTTTAATCCATGCGCATGATAACAATCTGCTCTCATATTTCTTCTGTTCACATACACAAATGCATGTGTGCTCACATCTACCATGTTTGTGCATAAATACAATAATTAACCCAGGTAACCAGAAACCTTCTTGTTACCATGAAGAAAAATGGTTGTTCTCAGCTTGACATGGTGATTTGGTACAACATTGTTGCATAAAAAATTAATAAGACCACAACACGGGAAGAGCAGATTTGCATTACAGCTGCAAACATTGGTGTGTGCATACACAGCGAGTAAAGCAGAACTAATATTTACATCTATATTTTTGTATGATGGAAAATGGAATCCATAAGCGTAGAAGGGATCCTGTGCACGGATTGAACTGTTGTGCTCTTGACTTGCGACAGTGAAATTACATGCACTTGGAGAGGTTTTAGTGTTATTTCAGTGCATGAAATGTGGCAGTCATTTGCTTTCACACAATGTTGATTATACCTGGATCAGCAAGACAAGGCAAAATAATCCAAATAAAACAAAAAATATTTCCAAAATCCCATGCTGCCATTATTGGCACCACTGAACTTTTCCAAGATAACAGCACTGAAACCTTTGATAATGGTGAATGAGATACTTGAAGGCCCGTAAATGGATCCAAGACTATTTATCACTACAAAACCTCTCCACATCCTTCAGAGGCCTTCCTGGTAGACACTTCCTTTCAGTTTTCAGTAAGCTTTATTTCATGATGGCATGTATCCTAACCATGAGCTCATTTTAAACCTATTGCCAAAAGTTCCTTTTTAAAGTCCAGTAATGTTTGGCAAACTGCAGACACTTACATTTGTGAAATGACGACAACAGGTGAATTCTTAAGACAAGTCTTATAAATAGTTGGATGTAGTCTAATTCTGCTTTAGGGCATGACTTCTCCCCACGATGCAACCAACGCCTGCAATTGTCCAATTGTGATCTATGGAGAACATTTTGCCTCGCGAACGTTCTTACACCTGCTTCCTTTTGTAAGAGTATCCACTCAGCTTTAGCCGTTTTAAAATTCTTAGAATTGTCCAAATAGTGAAGACAATTGTTGTAAAATTGTGAAGCTGTATTTGTAGATATTTCTAAATTTAAGATAGCCAGAAACTTTATCATCATCTCATGCTGATTGATAACTACATGAGTTTGGTCTATGTATCACCTCATATTTATAGCTCAGTGAAACTGGATGGATGACCAGCTAGGTAAAGACTCAATTGTGCTAAAAGGTAAAACATTAAATAGAATAATTGGATTTTACTCATTTTAGGGTAATCAAGGTGATAGACAAAACATTTTACATAACCTTTGCCCTGAGAACAAGTTTCATTTTTTCCAAATCATGCACCAGAAACCACCTTGGTTACATTAGTTTCTTATTCTACAATATATCGGAAATGCTAGAGTTCCATCAAAGTGTCTGTGGCTTCAATTAATACAGTAAATGAACAGAAATTGCTCACCTGGAACTGCCTCAAGTCCCACACCTTCAGAAGACCATCATCCCCTCCAGATAACAGGAATGGTTCAGTCCGATTCCAACTGATGACATTGACATCTGACGAATGAGCCTCATTGGCGGAAAGCATCGATTTTGGAGGAGCTCTTATATCCCAAATGCGAATGGACTGATCCACTGAGCAGGAGGCGAAAACCTGAGTCAGAATAAAATAACCGGTCATGACAAATAGTTTTAACTGTGTATAATTATAACACCGTTGAACCAATTACTGTATATTAAAGTATTAATAAGTCACAACTGACAATTGTTGTTGCCTTTATTGACTTACTGTTGCTTCAGTAGGTGACCACTGGAGGTCCTCCACAGACTTGGTATGAGAGCTAAAAGGCCGCTGGTCAATCTGCCAGGAAGTTCCACCCTCTCGTGGCTCCCACACGTGAATGTTCTTCTTGCAGTCTCCACTCACAAGCCGGCCTTGGAGGGAAAGTGTGACGACATTAATAGAGTATAAAGAGGGATTATTTTTATTTCCTACTGGGACACAAAATAACCAATTAAATTCCACTGTGCTAACTGACCTGGTACTTTTGGAGACCAGTCGATGGCAAAGCCTTCTGTCATGTGACCTGAGAAACTGAACAGAGGTGTGGCCTCCTTATTCTGTTTAATAAACGCTGCCATGGCAGCAGAGCTGTGAACTGCTTCCAGTTGTGGCCGAAGATCAAAAATTTCCACCTGACCTTTCTCACACCAGACAGCAGCCAATGACTGCTCATCATTCTGGGTCACCTGAGTCACGAAAAGAAAGGCAAAATGTATTAAGAAATAATTTTAAAAAATAATAATAATTATATACAAGTTAGATAGATAGAGGCCCGTTTCTGTTGAATGACTTTAGAACCATGGACCCATTTTATTAAATGTTTATAACAAGTTTACAGAAGTGTCCATTCAGTGCCACTAAAACAATTGAAAGAATCATAATCAGTCACTCACTCTGACTCTATTTATCCCTCCATAATGGGGCACCATGGCCAACTCCATCTGTGGCTTCTTCTCATCATCCTCATCTTCATCACTCTCATCACTGCTTGCTTCCCCCTCCTCGTTCGCTTTTTCAATGCCATACAGGTTGTGTACACGCATGACAATGAGTCTGGGCAGAAACAGAAAAACACGGAAATCTATTTCTTTTAACCTATGGCCAGTTACACAAGCATTTACTAATGGAAAATTGTAATCAAATGCACAACAGCCAAAATATTACTTCTACAGACTTGAGCTCTAGTGCCACCCATGACCAAGTGTTTGAAAAATAAAGCACAACCTGCATAAAGTTTTTATTTGTTGGTCTGTGAAATGAACTGACCTGTTACTGAGAGCTGTGTCTGCTTGGGTACCTGCACACAGCAGCATGGACAGAGGAAACATTTCTCTTCCTTCTCCCTCAGCATCACGTAATACATCAAAACTCAAACAAGCGGCACCTGGAAAAAGAAACTTTAGGTGATTACACTGAAGTTTATTGGATGGTCTTACTAGTCTAAGCACTAAAGTTTTAAAAGAGACATGTGACTGTAAACAGTCAATAAAAACTTAGGAACTACAGTTCTAAAATGTGACAAAGCAATTTTGATATTTAAAAGGGAGCCCAATAAATGTGTGTTATGGTCGAAGCTCATTTTACTAATCCAGATATTGTTTTAGAGTTTATTGTTTCTATGCCAAGGATGTGAATGAATACTCCAGTTTACTTTTTCAAGTGACAGCAACGCCTTGCAATGGAAACCAATAGGGAAGCCATGTGGAATTATATTGCAAACACTGAAGGACAAACCTAAGGGAAATTTCTTCCAGCAAAATCAAGGAATCAAAGAAATATTAGATTTCCTTCTCAGCATATGAGGTGTGCAGACTAACTGTAGTACTATGTATACAACTATGTACGATATCAATGCAATAAAGCTGCTCACTAGAAATTAGGCTGATGGGTTTTTGTTAAGTATATGCTCAGAACAAGCAACACACAGCACCTACATCTACTACCAGGAGGGTATTCCAGAAAGCAAGGTTATCTTAGCTTTACATAAACCCTGAACTCTAGGTTCATTAACCCAAATGATGCTTAATCTGGGCTTTCCAGTTCCACAACACCTGTTAGGAGTAAGTTCAATCAACCTCCTACTGGTAACTCAGAGTTAACGCATGTGCACAGTGAGTATATAAAGACCTTGTCAGTGACTACGTTTACATGGACAGCAATAATCTAATTATTGACCTTAATCTAAGTAAGGTAATAATGTGATTAAG
>JAOUWY010000071.1:30872272-30882942 GCA_025728095.1 Prietella phreatophila
CCCCCCTGCCCATTCTAGATATCACCGTGCTAAAATGGTCTTGGGAACGTAACTATAGTTCACGCGACCTTCTGGAAATTTCCTTGCTCTCATTTGTGTCCATCACTGCACCTGGAAGCAATTTTCATATCATAGTACCCTCAGTCATCTCTCTCGCTCTCTTAACTAAGTATCATAAATATGACTTTGTTTGAAAACCAGTGGTGAAATTTCTCGTCATGCTACAGCACACGACGTGGAAGTTTTTGGGACTACAGAGAATTCCCAATAATCTCCTCTTAAAGTGGGAGCAAAGTGTCTGAAATGTCTGAGTGTGATTTTATATACCTCTGTTCTTTAGAAAATGATCTGTTGTGTGTGGGGTTGTTGTTTTTTTGTTTGTATGTTTGTTTTGCCAGCTGCATTTTTTAAAGGAAATATTTTGTAATAAAATTTGTAATTATTCAGCAGAATTCTAGTATTTCTGCAATTTTATGGATAATCAGTTTGCTGTCTGGTAATGTCTGAGAGTGACTTTTATATGCTGTAATTGATGAAGCCTCCCCCATTTTATTGTGTGTCTGTTTTTGTGTACAGAACTCGAATGTGGAGAACTTGCCTCCCCAAGTTTTGAGACTGGTGTATAAGGAAGTGTCTGCACTGGCAGCAGACCCACCAGAGGGAATCAAAATTTATCCCAGTGAGGAAGATATCACAGAACTTCACACTGCCATCGAGGGGCCAGGTAGCAATTAAATATCTTGTCTTGATGTGCTCTGTGAAATATAAATACGTGCACATGGTGTGAATATAGCAGAGGTCTAGCATTTGTGCATTTTGTGTTTGCCTTGAACAGAAGGGAACCCATATGCAGGAGGAGTGTTCAGAATGCGCTTGGTCTTGGGGAAGGATTTTCCTGCTGTACCACCCCGGGGCTATTTCCTGACCAAGATTTTTCATCCAAATGTTGGACACAAGGGTGAGATCTGTGTCAACGTACTGAAGAGAGACTGGAAGGCAGAGCTCGGCCTCAGGCATGTATTACTGGTAAGTTGTACAGATCTCCGTCATTTTGTTACAGCATTCTTAATCGATGTTATAAGACTGTAAATGAGGGTTGGTGTGGATAATTCTGTCATCGGTTCTCCACGGTATCTGTTCTGTGCATGATTATAAAGATAAAAATATCTCACACTGTCAGCATTGACCTTAAGCTGAAAGCGGGTATCTAAAGCTAGCGTGGAAGATAATGTTTTTAAAAATGAATATCCTTGTACACAGCAGTGAATTGAAAGTATTGAAAGTTATATTTCAAGAATTTAATAGTTTACCACACTTGTATTATTGAAAGGGCATCATCCAGCTCCACTCTAGACATGGATTATTCCCAACAATTCTGTTTGCTTAATATGAAAACCAGGGGTCTCCTTTATCAATGTGTGCATAGAACAAGTTCTAAATTTGTTCATAAGAGCCTCCCATACACACAAGAAAACTGGTATTTATCACACATGCATACGCACAGCTGTATGCAGTGGCCATTGATAAATCCCACACATTCAAAATTGATGTTCCCTTTAAAAAGCACAGTAGTCGGCTTGCAGTGCTGCTTGTTACAGACATCATGGAACATACCAAAAGATGTTGAATATCACAGACGATAAAGTTAAATGATATTGGTGCATGTAGTATTGATTATTTAGCACTTTGAGTAGTTTGACTGATAAATATATATACTGATTTGAAAAGATTTTGAGTATATGTGTGCATTTTTGCTGTCTTTTCCGTTGCTGGATTTGGAAATGCAATGAATTGTGGCATGAGTGATATGAATGAAGGTAAGACACGTCATTATTCAAGTCAGTTGGTTGCCAGTGCAGTCTCCAATTTCTCTTTGAAATGTGCCCATAGCTGAAAACCCTGGAACAGAGATCAACTAAAATTGTCCTGGGCAAACAAAATGGACTGATGAGCCACTCATCACTCAGCATAGATTTTCCAGTGCTCCCTAAAAACACATTCCTCCCTCCGTGAAGCTGCATGAGCCAAATCTTCAAACAAGTCATAATCCCAGTCAATCTTTAGATGTGCCTTTTTTATATGATTGTGCTTTATATATATCTGTCAGCATCTTGTGAGCACCGAAATCCATAATTGCTCCCTCAATTATGTTAATATGATGTGCAAGCTTCTCATAACCATTTTTCTTGCGTTTACACTTTTCTACCACTAGGGGTTCCTGCATACGCGTGGTCAGGAGTGTGCGCAAAAATGCTCCATCCTCACGCATAACTTGATGGATAACAAAAACTTGATGAATCCCATTCAGTTCGTAAAACCGTGTGTACACATGGTTTACACATAAAACTGTGTATGCACGCCTGATAAATAAGACCCCTGGTCTTTATTTGTCCAACATGACCTGCGTCCAAGTCTGGGTCTGTTTTTGCCAGATTAACCAGTAACTTTGTTTGAGATGGATATTAATGCCTTATATGAAAGGATGATGTACTGAAAGAGTTTTCTTTACCACATTGGTCCTGTATAGTTTTCCTTTAGCACTTTTTAACCATCATGTGTTAAAAGGCAGGACTGGTAATGGATGATCCAGTCTCTTGTGTCAGATCGATTTCATATGGAGCAGTGAAGGTTATACAGTTCATACAGTATTTAACCAAGTTTTTTGCAATGGTTGCAGCCAAAAAGGCTGCATTTTTCAGAAATTGCGATGGAATTTGCACAGTTTTTTGTGCTTTTTGTTTTTTGCAGAAAACTACTTGAATTTGCAAAATTGCATGAAATTGTTTTGCACTGTCATTTGCAGTGATGTTTGTTTGGTTAATGAGTCCTTTTAGCTGTATTCATGTTTGACGCATGTGAATCAAAGGGGGCTTTGACTGAGTGTGCATTGTGATGGCCCAAATCTGTGGAAACTCTGGTCATTTTGAAAAATTGCATGCTGCTGCAAATATTGTGGAGTTTACTGGATTTTTCATACATTTCTGCGAACACACAATCCTGGGTGAACTGTTATACTAAATCAAATTAGATTTCATTATGGTTGCGTGAGGAGGATGAGATCCACATACACTGAGTATGACGCGATAAAGTGATGCGAATTGCCGATGAACAGGTACTTTCATACTGAACGCAAAGTGATTGATTGTCTTTAGCTAGTGCATGCCTGCAGGATAGGTAAAAAAAAAACAGATTTGCATGTTTTTTGAATGAAATAAAGTGAAATATAATGCAATAACACAGTAGTGAGGCAGAACCTGTTTATTTAAAATACAAGATGTGTATATTTTATACTTTTATATACATCTTATCTATGTGTGTGTGTGTATATATAGATAAAGGAACAATAAGAATAATAAAATAAGGGGGATTACAATTATACATTAAATCTTAAAGCATAACTTTTTTTCAATGTTTTTGTAGTCGATGTGACTTTCATCAAAAAGTTCTCTGTTCTCAGACACCAATGATGGCAAGAACTCGACATCATTCTCTTCTCTCTTCCAGAATACTTTTCTTCTGTGTGCACACTGGTTTTCAAAATGGCCTTCTGTGCTATAGCATCACCAATCTCGCCCTTTTGTGCAACAGCAGTGACTCCAGGCACATGATCTAAAGCTGAAATCTAATTGGATGGCCCATTTCATCATGTGGCGTCAGGGGAAAAAATCTCTAAATACTATTCGGTAGGGGGGGAATCTCGCTTTGTCGTGCCGCGATTGATCGCACTCAGTGTGTGTAGCCCCATAGGGATCTATTGTTTCGATTCAAGAATGTCATCACGTTGTACATTCGCGTCACTTAACTAGGCTGTTGAATCCCATTTGTACCAACATATTTTGTTTTTTCATTTGAAGATTGAATTTGGAGACCATTGGTGCATTTTTCTAGTTATTTGCTCAACCACATGGCACACCCCTGTTAATGTCTGCCACATTTTCAGTCTGTTTGCAAAAGTTTTCATTGTTTGGCTCCCTACAGCTTACAATTCTCAGGTGATGTTGAGCAAAATGCCTGAAAATGAACCGTGGCTTGGGAAGCTGCATCAAATTTTGGAGCTTCATTTTCAAGATCTCATTATATTTTCTCTCTCTCTTTCTCTTCCTCAGACCATTAAATGCTTATTGATCCATCCAAATCCAGAGTCAGCTCTGAATGAAGAAGCAGGAAGGTTACTGTTGGAGGACTATGCAGAATATGCCTCACGTGCCCATCTACTGACCGAGATCCATGCTATGGGAGGAAGCTCAGGGGCTCCAGAGCCCGGTGATGGACCACAGCCCAAGAAACATGCAGGAGATCCAAGCAAACGTGCAATTACAGCTGGTGTTGCAAATACAGTTGCTACAGCCAATGGCGCAAATAGTAGCAGTGCCAGTGGCACAAGCAGTAGCAATAATACTGGAGTTGCTAAAAAGAAAACTGACAAAAAACGAGCTTTGAGGCGACTATAATAGTGAATAATCCTTTCTTTATTTTTTTTTTGTCAATATAAATATTGAATTGAGAACATGTTTTCCTCCTTTTTATGATTTCTGTTCTAGAAAAGAACCTCTCCTTTTGATTGGTTTTGTGATTAGCATTCAACATGAATTCCTCCCATCAGTTTGTTCCATTCAAACTCTGCTCTCAGGTTTCTGACTTTCATGATGACAATGTAGATCACACATGGAACAGGAAAAGTTTTCAATCAAGCATGTATTTATGTCCCCTGAAAATCTCATGAGTAACTTTCAGTATTGAAAAAAAAAAAAGCCCTTGGCACCCTTTAAAGAGGGTTAGAGATAATATCTCACTGTGGCAGTTAAACACCCGTCAAGATAGTAAGGCTATTCTATTTCAAAGCAGCACCAGCGCTTTAAAAAGAAAAGCACCAAGTCTTCTAGATATCATCCAGCCATTTTTATTTCGCCAATATTTGAGTTCCTAGACAACCAGTGCCTCTTGGTCATGTGTAAGAATGTTGAGGGAACAAAATTCCTGATTTCACTGATTGCTTTTGGTTAAGTGGAAAATGTATTACTCATTGTTTAGGTTTCTATAGCACACAACGGCAGGCTTAACATCCCGACATGCACCATGGATTTTAATTAAACACAAGAACAAGAAATGAATGAAATCACCAGGTGTTTCACAGACTCACTTAGAGGGTGAGTAAGCTGGTGGTTTATGAAGTGTAATGAGTTCCATCCCGCTACTCTTTGATAGTATGTCTGCCTGTCCATCAGTTGAGTGAGTTTTTTTTTTTTTTTTTTTTTTAAATAGATTTGGCTGTTTAAGTTGAGCAATTTATGGGTGACTCCATTGTTAACTGCCATTCCAGAAGAATCTAATCAGTAATATTTATTACAGAAAGTAGACAAAGTGCAGCTTCGTCCCTTCACAATATTCTTCAGATATGTAGTGTTTTAATAGAGTAAGAAGTAAAAAAAACAAAATAGGGAAAGCATAGAATGGGTTAAAATGTGGTCTGAATATAAATTTAAAATGTTCTGTCCTTTTTTTTTTTTCTTTTTTCTTCATGTTTTTGTGCATTTATGTTGTCTGTTCTTCACATTTTCCAGTTTAAACCATGTACGTGTTGATAGTTTTTGCTTCTGGCTTTTGTCGGAGATCATGTCCATAATGCAGAAAGGGCAGATCAAAGTCTTACAAATTATTTTTTTATATCTAGAATGAGACGGTCCCTTTTCAATTTAAAAAGCATTTGTGCTGTTCCACAATCATTGTATGCTTTTTATTTTTAATCCAATAATGTGACTTTTTAAAATGTTCTAATTGTAATGCCCCTTAAACATAAATTAGAGCTGAGTTCCAGCTGTGTTGCTCTTAGCGAGGGAATGTCTCATCTTTGTCACTCTTGTATTGGTGCATTTAGATTCGGTGCACGTCCAACAATGTCTGTTTTGTCAACACAGGGAGGGCCGACAGTTCCTAAGGAAGCTCTCTTTTAATGGCTCTGGGCTCTGTTAAGACCATGCATACGGGTAAACTTTTACCATTTTGTGAGGTTCTTTGTGGGCTTTGGGGCAGTTGTGTCCATTTAAGTTATTTAAATTAAAAATAAACTATCTTCTGTTACATATGAGTTGTGTTGGACACTATATTCTTATTTTCCTCACTTTTTTTTTTTTTTTAATCATTATACCAACTACTGTTTTTTTTTTTGTTTTGTTTTGTTTGTTTTTTTAAATCTGAACATGTTGATTAGTTTTGTATAACAGCACAGCTCTGACAATAGTTCCAGTTGTAAATTGAATGATGGGCTTTATATAGATGTACTCATTCTAATAGGTTATTGCTTAGTAGCAATTAATTTACAGGGACTTGTATGGTGGATGGACTACATAATCAAAATCTAATAATAAACTAAGTAATAAAAAATGTATTATTTAACAAAGTCTATAATGCCTGATCTAGTGAAGCAGCAAGAACATGTTTATTTAATGTTCATGGAGGAGTTTTGGGTGTGAGTGCTTGGTAAGTACACTACATGTCCAAAGGTTATGTATATCCCATTCTAGGTTTAGTTCCTGCTTTGCTTTTATAATAACCTCCAATCTTCTGGGAAGACCTACTAGATTTTAGAGAGAGGCTGTGGTGTTTTGTCAATTCAGCTGCAAGTGCACTAGTGAGGTCAGACAGTGATGTCAAATGAGGAGGTCTGGGGTGCAGTCAATGTTCCAGTTCATCCCAAAGGTGTTCAGTGCAGTCTTCCATTCCATCCAGGGCAAACCGTGTCTTCATGGACCTCACTTGCACAGGGGCACGGTCATGCTGGAACAGGTTTGCGCCACTTGGTTCCAGTGAAGGGGAATTGTAAAGCTCCAGCATACAATTGTGTGTTTCCAACTTTGTGCCAACAATTTGGGGACGAACCACACACGTTGAATCGTCAGGTGTTCACAAACCTTTGGCTGTATAATGCAGTGACTTTGTATTTGTGTAGTAATTTGAGGCTCCTCTCCAAATTTTCTGGCACTCTATAATACTTGGCATGTGATTTGAAATAAATCGCATGCAAATGTTGGATGTCGGCAAGGAGGAATATAAATCATGTAGCCTTTAACATTGGCATTATTATATCTAGAACACAATGTGCAATGGGTGGGAGTACCTGGAATAGCTTATTGGATATCACTGTGCTTGAATTCTGGTGAAAAGCTTCAAGAATTGTCTATTATATACTCTTTAAGAAAAATTGATGGGCTTTGTTTCACGAAATTGGTGTAGAAATGTTTTTTTAAAATTAAATTTCTGGCTTTTTATGTTAAGTAGATGAGAAGCCAGTTTAACAAAAGTGGCTGTGAAACGCAGTACGTCTGTCCAAAAGTGTTTTACTTGCTGGTTCAGTTCGCTGTCCTCTCTCAGTGATTAAGTTAGTAAAAGGTCTTAATAGCTGTCAAATTATCTGGAGGCTCACTTACACTGTACAGATGGTGGTAGACAAATTTGTAATGATTTAATGCTTTAACATTTTGAAATTTTGCCAACAGAGCAAAAGTCACTGAAATTATTTCAGCACAGATGTAAAAACAATATTCAGTTGAGTCAAGAGGAACTAGACTCCTCTTTGTCAAATGCCATGACAGGTCACCTCATGAGAGGAGACTGATGTGGATGATGCTTGCTTTAAGACTGTTTGTGTTTATCGGTGGAGATGGAATAGAATCTGAATGTGATTTCACTTTTGGATATAACCAAAAGCGAGGGATAGAAATTATTTTATATATTTTGAAATGCATGCAAAAGTGGAACATTTCTGTTCAGGAAAGTATGTATTTATCAGAATTTCATATAGAAGAAAATGTAAATTTCATCACATGAAAGATTTTCTCAGGCCCTCATATTTTGAGCTGGTATATTTATGTTATAACTTAGTAAAGCATGAGTGGCAGATCTGTAAATAATTCCTTTGTCCATATATTCATACCACTTATTGTACACAGGGGGGCACGGAGCCTATCCCTGGGAACTCTGTGCACAAGGCACGGGACACCCTGGATGGGATGTCAAACCATCACATCGTAGGGCATAATCTCATACACAAATTTGCACGCTACGGACAATTTGGAAATGTCTACGAACATGTCTTTGGAGTGTGGGGGGAAACAGTAGTGCCCAAAGAAAACCCCCGAAGCACTGGAAGAACATGCAAACTTTACGCACACAGAGTTTAGAATGGATTCAAACCACTAAACCCAGAAGGTGCGAGGCAAACTGCTAACTATTAAGCTTGTACTCATTGTTCAGATATATTCAGCTATATTTTTATTTGTCATTTCAAAATGTATAGTCTGAATATGCATGTTGTACATGTTGAAATTGGTTTGATTTTCTTATATATATTTATTTATTTATATGCCACCTTAAATGAGAAGTTAATAGATAATGGAAGCATTTGTGAAGCTGGGAAGGAATTGTACTGCAAAGCATACAAAAACTGTTAAATATTCCAGCCTATCTAATTACAATGCAAATAAGAGAAGCTGAAGAAGAAAAAAACAACAACACCTGGAATACAAATAACCTCACTGTATCTTAAAGAGGAAGCTCACCTTTAAATTGTACCATATGACAGTTAAGAGTTTTCTGAGACCCCTGTCTCTAGACTGCAGCTGACACAGAATTGAAATGTCAAGCAGTAGGATTATACCCCATTAATTTATGCTCTTTCCTAAAAAATACAAAAATAGGTGATTTTACAGTGCTGAACATCCCTCTGGCTTATCTGCCTTCATTTCCACCGCAATTTTAAAATGGCTTACAACTATTGTCCTAGTAATAAGAATTCATTCTGTGCTTGTCCTGTTCTCTACTTTGTTGCAAACCATCTGGAGAGGACACGTGTCTGAAGGCTTTGACCCAAAGACATCAGCAGATGCTGGGAATTTTCCTGGCTGATACCCTGCCAGGACTACAATACAGCCATTTTCGACTGCTGCTCATTCCTAGGGCATTTAGCTTATAGTTTTGTGAAATGCTGGTTCATTTTGGGTTTGTTTTGAGTGAAGATCAGTCTTCATTTTAGCACTAAAAAACCCTGAATAACTGCTATAGTGGTGTCTTTCAGATGCAGTTACATCTATTGAGCTTAAGTAAAATACACCACCATACTTCATGCTTTTTTCCACTATAAAAAGGACTGTACTGTTGACTTACCTCACCTGATATGGATGCAGCATGCCAGAGCGCCCAGTACAATTCTTTATGGAGTGCAATGTTTTCTCCACTTTTTGGTCATTTAAAAATGACAGTTTTCAAATGACAGAGTAAATAATACTAAATGGTGCATTTATATAGCACTTTATACTGTGTCTCATTCACACACCAATGCTGACAGAGCTGCCATGCAAGGTGCTAGCTTGCCATCGGGAGCAACTTGGGGTTCAGTGTCTTGCCCAAGGACACTTCGGCATGTGGAGTCACCTGGGCCGGGAATCGAACTGCCAAGCCTATGATTAGTGGACAACCCGCACTCCCAACTGAGCCACAGCCACCCCCAAATGGATAAAAGTTTTGTCTTCTGGGAAACATAAATATCTTATGTAGCTTCTGAGGGGCAGTACTAATCGAAACAGTTTACACTGATCATCCTGTTCAAAGGTTTACATCCCTCTGGCTCTTAATGTATCGTATTGCCTTCTTGAGTATCAGTGAATGTTTGTACCTTTTGTAATAGTTCTGTACGAGTTCCTCAGTTGTCCTCTGTGTGGAAAAAATTGATCTCAGAATCATATCGTCACTGTTGGAAATTGGTCAAATATGCAGAAGATGCTGGAAAAGTGAAGAATGTGCAGGACCTGGAGGATTTTTGTGAAGATCAGTGGGTAGTTTAACTGCTCAGGACAAACAAGGGACTCATGAACAACTCTCACAAAACAGAAAAACAGTTGCTGATCATCCAGGTAACAACATAGAAAAATCAAGCATTTAGAATCAAGCATAGGTAAAAGTTCTAAATGCTTCATTTGTGTAAATTCAGTTATTATTGTGTCTTGTGGGCTATACATGTGAAATAGCTTATTCAGGGCAGAACTAAATAAAAAACTAAATACATTTTTATAATCCCTCTTTTATTAAATGATGAACATTTAGCATATTCTGCAAGGTTTATCTTAACTTATGACCTCAGCTGTAATCAGGTCTCCACTATACAGTATACAACTTCAGCTCAAAGTGACTAATGAGCCATACTGAAAAGCTTGATCATGACTATGTATGGGAGTTTTCTCCAAGTTGAATTGTGATGGTCAATCTGCATTGGTGATGTCTGGCAGCAATACAAATTGGGTGCTCAGTGATGACGTGCAGCCCATTGCCCTGAATGCAGTCTTTCACAAAGTACAGGTCATGACGGACCTCACTGTCACACAATGTAAGGACTTTGAGAATGTTAAAGGAGGTTATAAACCAATGCAGGCACCTTAGCTAAAATGGTGGTTTTCAGGCAGATTGGCTTAGGCCATTGTGTCTGGCATTGACACTTGTTCCATTTTGCTGGTGGTTTTACAGGATGAAGCATTGTGTCCAGATTTACAGTACTGTGCAAAAATCTTAGACAACCTTTTTTTAGGACAAATTTTGCAATAGATTAGGGGTGCTCACACTTTTTTGACCTGCGAGCTACTTTTAACATGACCAGTCAAGGAGATCTACCTACATTAAAAATG
>JAOUWY010000071.1:30896184-30907074 GCA_025728095.1 Prietella phreatophila
AGGTCGACATTTCTGTATTATAAATTCTTTATTCTAATATTTTGAGATACTGGATTTTTGATTTCCATGAGCTGTAATCATCAAGATTAAAACAAAAAAGGCTTGAATGTTAATAGTAAGTAAGATGTTAATAATTGTATGATGGAACCTATAGGGTTTTAAATTAAACATGAAACATACTGTAATTTGTTAGCAATCCTACATATGAGGTGTTATGATATGATATTTTCACCATATTGCCCACCCCTATTTTATGTATTTTTATTATATTTTATATTATACACCAGGAATAATTACAGGCACAAGGAATAACTACTTCATCACTCTGCCTAAGCGATAAGAGTGGTGAGAGTGGCATGAGTGCAATTGGCAGGGATTTCTTAATTAAATTGTTACAAACAGCAATAAAGTAATGAATACAGAAGCGATAAAACAGAAGCACTGTGCATCTGTAGCAGCACATGCATGTGCATTCCTCAGTAGACGTGCATATGGCTGTGTGCTTCATTTCATTGCGTGTGCTGCCCAATATTATTCCATTGTGAATTATTTTGGTGTGTGGCTTGAATGTGTTTTCTGGTTGCTCGGTACATGCTGCATGAACATACCGTGCTGTATACTGTGTGCATGTGTGTGCTGGTAAGCGGTGTCACAGAAAGCTCTTCATTCTCTGCCACCCACTCGCTGAACTCCCACACACTTGCACACGCATTTCACCATCACCACACACAGAGCTTTTCTGCCATACCTCTGGTTCTGTTTGTTCCTGCTGCATTTATCTCACTCGCTCTTATTCCTTCAGTCTCTTTTTTTCTCCCTTAATCACTTTCAGCCCTGAAAATGCAACCCCTCCACCCCCAAAAAAATCAGATACAATGTAGACATCTCAGGAGTAGCAGAAACTTTCTCTCGTACTCTCGCTCACTTTCTCTCTCTCCCTCTTGCTCTCTCTCTTTTTTACACATGTATGCACATGCACAGCCATAAACATACTGACACGTATAATAACGCACCCACAAGCAGCCTCATCATGTGCCTTATGAAAGGAATTGATCACTGCTTGTTCAGATCATCGCTACTATTCAGACCTCTCAATGCCTCTGACTCACACTGGCACATAGTAACACATTAAACAAACCGCCATTACCCTTCCCTGCACCATGCAGCACAACTATTATGCACCATTCCTTTTCTTGTCTTCAGGCGTATACTGGAATTTACCCCTGCAATGTTTGTGATATAGTCTTCAGGATAATCAACTGAACACTAATTATCCTTAATGGGCTTTGAAATGCTTGAAAGGCTTTTCACAAAGCATGCATTATTATTTTTCTGCTCATGAATTTAGCAAGGAACAAATGCATCTGTTGCTTTGCTTCTTGAATCTGTTAATTAGTCGTTAATTTACCCAGTGTTTTATATCTATTGTACAGTATGCCTACATTGTATTTGGCTGTGGTTGTGCAGTGAATATATGGCCACGATCCACAGTCTTGCATCAAAGCCTGTATATGTATGTCTGTCTGTCTAGGATGTGTCTGTAATCAACTTATTTGTTCTGTATTTCAGAAGCTCATCACACCGCCCTGAGAAAATAGCAATGCTGATACGGATCGTCAGATTCCAAAGCCAACCAATTGGCATTCAAAAGGATTGAAAATTGGGATTTCAGTGTAGTTTTTACTGTTTACATGCATCAAATGTTTCTAAAGGTTTCTTTTTCTTGCTGAAGACGTGGCTCAACAAATCTGTTGTCGCACCCAAACCGAGTGCTGATTTCAAATACGGTGATGTTCTTCCGACAATTCAAGTGAGAGAACCAACATTTGAACAGAAAGAACATTTTCTTTTTCGGTTTTCCCAGTTTCATTTCAAATAAGTGAAATAAGTGTTTACTTTTTATTTTTATTTTTATTTTTTTTACATTTTTAAAGAAGCAGTAAGTATTTCAACCGCAGATATCTGTAAACTACCAAGTAAGGAATTACTATGTGTAAATTGTTTTAGTAAGAAATAGTTGATTTCTTAGAGATAAAGGGATTCACATGTTTTATTTCATCCACACCATTGCACTCCTTCACACAGTCAGTAGAAGCACCATTTTTGAAATAAGAACGTAAAATGTTTGCTGCTCTGCTCTGAGCAGAAAAGCATTGGTTAGATGTCCAGTGAGAAAAGCCTTTAAAGGGCTGCGCAGTCAAAATGATTCCCCATCACACGAACCGTAACCATTCCAAAGATTTCACCACCATAAGTAGTCCTCTAAAGACGTAAACCTGTATTAGTGTTAGATTATTAATATTATCTTGACAATATAGTTGTTTCTTAAAGTGTTTTAAATGATTAAAAGAAAATTGCATTCAGGGAGTATTACGGGTCAGGGAAATTCCTAATGACTTAAGTGCCACTGTTGAATATAAAGAGTGCCCAAATTGTATAGAAGTCATACAGAAGACAAAAAAGACAGTGCATTAGTTTACATGTTTATGGTGTTTACAGTTGCCATTTGCTTCTAAGCAAAATCATCTTAATAAGTGCCAAAACAAGGAGAATATATTATATACATTAAGTTGTGCTAAATGGACATGCATACATGTATTATATAACTAAAAAGCCTTTTAACAGCAGAACTCTACCTAACTAGTGTTTGTTTAATAAAGGAAGCTATTTTATTCTTGAGACATAAACACACTTTAGTTTCTTTTAAAGCAAAATTTAAAGATAAGGTGAGAAGTGAGTGTCTCTCAGTTTACTTTGCCTCAAGGGAGAACCATTAGGCCAGTTGCTTTGGCTTCCTATGTTCTGTTGAAGAATTGAGGATCTGAGTTTCCCTGGAGTCTGAGACTACATTATCATCACTGCCACCCCCCCGCCCCCTATTTTCACCCAGAACACTGCACAGTTACAGACGTTTATACAAACATTTTATGTTGGAACCCCATGACTTACATTTTTACATGCGTTGTTAAGGACTGGGGTTTTAAAGGAGGATTCTGCACTGAACAGTGGGTTGAGTCAGCAAGGGAGAATAGTAGTTTTAGTCACATAAAGATGATGGCCACCTCAGGAGCCCGAACACGTGTCATCCTCCTCTTCCTGTTAATCGCTGCTCCACTTAACACATCCTCAGCCAGTGTGTCGGATCCCTCTAAAACCAGAAATGCACCGATCAGACCCACCAGCAGCCCGACTACCAGCCCCAGGCCCAGTAGCCGGGGATTCTTACTACTGCAGTCCAGAGGTGGAGGAAATGGGAGAGGAAATGGGCGAGGGAAGGGGTCAACGGGATGGCTAGAGACACCACCTAGACCCCAGGCTCAAGTCATGCTTTCTAAAAATAACACAGCTGATGCCCTGGGACCTCCACTTGGAGCGGCACAGGTGGCCCCACCTCCACGCAGACTGGTGGAAGTGGATGTGTGCCGTGGTTACTATGATGTTATGGGCCAGTATGATCTTACCTTCAACTGTTCTAAGGATGACTTCATCTACTGCTGCGGTACATGTCACTACCGCTTCTGCTGCCCAGACCGCACTCGGCGCCTCGACCAGAACATCTGCCATAATTACCACTCGCCAGTATGGGCCAACACAGCACCACCAGGGACTAAACCGCCCCATCACCTCACTGACCCTGACCTCAGTCGCATCGAACAGAGTAACAATACCATATATGTCATTGGTGGAGTAATCTCATTCACTGTTGCTGTGGCTGTGGCCATCAAAGTGGCCTTTAACAAGGCCTCACGGCAAGCACGCAACAGAGAGCTCAATATGCCCAGGTAAGAAAAGACAGCCATATTTAATTTAAGGGCTCAATGATCAAGTCAACATACCTGTAATCTGAACTGTTTACTTTCTCTCTTCCTTTAAATGTCTATCTGTGCTCTCAGAGCTTTGGTGGACATGCTGCGCCACCAATCTAGCCCAGTCCAACAGGGAGAAAGAAACAACAGCGTCGCCCTGGGCAGTGGAGGTGGAGGAGGAGGAGGAGGAGAGGGCACGCTTGGACGGCCTCCTAAGAACTTGTACCCTACTTTGCAGAGCAAAGACAACCGATGTGAGACAACTGACCAGATGGTTTCTTTCTTTTGAAAAGATTGATCTTTTTCAGTTACAGTAATTTAATGAGATCTTTTAGTACTTAATGACTTAGTTGTATGTATTCCATTATATTCTTATATAGTCTAGTGTTGAGTCATGAATCAGAAGCTTGTCATGCACAAAGAATGATCTTTATTGCTATGGATGTGGCAAGAATTCTGTAGTGCAAGACAGAGTCTTTTCAAGCAATCACTTACAGGGAACAGATGCTCATGGCATCAGTCATCTCAGCAGCAGTATTTCACCCGGGGTGTTCACAATGAGGGGGCACTCCCAAAACAGATGAAGTCGTGCCAACTGTTCTAATTATTATGCTCTGTGTTGTCAAGAATTTGGGTTTTGGTAACTTAAAAGCTTTACATGAATAGCTTTAATCCTTGTGTAAAACTTTAACAAAAATGTTGCAAACTGTAAAAATAAATAGAAAATATAATAATTTTAGTATACACAGTGTAAGTATGCAGTCATTTACTTAGACAAATCAGTGATAAATCAGTAGAGCCATTAACTGTGTTAAAAACATTTTGTTGTTGTTTCTGCTGTGAAATTATCCAAAGATTGCTTATCTTGCATGCACCCTTTCTCATGTCATGGTTTACACTGTTTTAGTGGGAAACCTGCAGCATAACTTCATCCATACCTCAGGTTCCAGCCCCAAACACACTGCCACCATTGGTAAGTCAACTCAAGTCTGTACTTTTAAATGCCATTCTATAATGCTTTAAGGAATTAGTTTATGTGCATGTGAAAAAAAATAAAAAATACAACATAAAAATTAATAATTAAGTCTGTGCATGCAAATGCATGTTTTGCTATTTATTAGCCTGTCAACTAAAATCGGTCTGCTGTTGTCCACAGAGCGTGCACCACGGATGAACAACATGCAGATGACCGCTGGTGGAACACTGAAGCCAAATAAGCACACTAACGCTATGAAGCCTCAGCCCTCGTTTCACCACTCGCTTCATAACCTGGCTCAGCTCCCTCCCTCGTATGAGGCTGCCATGAAGCCTGAGCTCAATAGATACTCTTCCCTAAAACGGCTGGGTGAGTCTGTTGGAGCATCCTCACTAAATGCTCTTGGCTGTTATATTGCACTGTGGGACAATTAAGTTTAGGACAACTGGACATAACTCTACAAGTTTGCTTAAAAATATATACACACGGCTTCACTTAGGTGAGTATCAGAGATCTCTGATAAAAATGTCAGAGAACTCTAAATATTTGTGAAGGCCATTTTAATGAGGCCAAATTACAGCATGGAGGCCTCATTTTAGCAATAAGTGCATCTAGCCGTCATGCTGCAACCGGGTGTGATGTGGAGATTCAGAAATAGCAGCAAAACTAGAGGACAACAGAATTAGGCAGATACAATTAAAAAACTGTAAGACATTAAGAGATACAGCTCGGGTTTCTATGAGTGATCACACTAAGGTTAATATATTCATATGATATTAATTCATAGTTTATTAACCCAAAGTATCCGGATTTCAAAAGACAGTCATCACTCAGTGAAATCATGAGTTTTAAAGTAACAGATACTATGTTAAACTAGTTTCTGATGTACCAGGGTGTATAAGGTGTAGTAATATTAATCTAATGACACATATTTTACTGTGGGAAGCACAAGTGACTCAGCAGGTAGCTTTGCCACCTCACAGCTTCAAGGTCGATCCTGAACTAAGGTTACTGTATGTCCAGATTTTCACAGGTTCTTTGGTTTCCACCCACTTCCCAAAAATACACCAGTCGGTGGACTGGCTATGCGAAATTGCCCCTAGTGTGAACAAGTGTGTGAATGTGTGGGCGCATGGCACCCTGCAATGGACTTTCATTCAGGGCATATTCCCGCATCACATGTTCCTATGATAGGCTCTGGATCCACAGTGACACTGATCAGAATATAGTGGTTACTGAAGATGAACAAATGATTTTACTGTGTGCCCTATTGATGTTCTCATGACCTAAACCATTTCCATAGGTCAAGAACATTTCAAAATATCAAACGTATATCCACGTATAAATCCATATCCAGCGGTGTTTATTTATTTATTTTTTTAATGAGATTTTGTTCCCAAAAGAATTCCCAAAATGTTTAGTTAGGTAAGTTTTATACAGCCAGCTATAAAACACGAAAAGGCTGATGTTTCATCATAATTCAATTTTAGTCTGTTGGCTCCAGATACTATCCATTGTTATTTTATTAATCGATTAAATGCTACAGTTATGCTAAAAATATGTATTACTTTATTGGCTACCACAATTTATCACAGAGAATAAAGTAAATAAGTTATACACAAACAAACAAACAAATATTACACTAGGATTTTATTGTGTACACAACACAACAATAAATCAAATAATTTTCATTAATACATTAGGCATTATCATTTTTTAAATATTGTTTGTTAATGGTACAAATAACCAATTCTGATTGTCTCTATATGAATAAACTCTTGAAAACATCTGTTCTTTTTCCCAACCACAGAAAAAGGAGGTCTGGAAGAATATTCGGGATACTGCACCACGAAACGGAGACCCAACAATGCCCCTCCTTCCTTCCACTCATCACAGCACCACTTGCCTTGGGGTGGTGACTATACAATAGGGGGGAGAGGCACACTCCCCACCCATGCCACCCGTCCCCGCATACCCCACCCTCAGTCTGCCCCCAGCCATACCCCTAACCCCTATCCCTTGGAGCCTAAAGAATCCAAGCCCAACCAGAACTACGACACCCTCTCCAAACCTCCTCGCCGAGTCAAATCAACAGATCAGCTCCTTGCCCTTGGGGATGGCAACACCTTATCACGGCTCTCCAAGAACCAGCAGCACCAGTACTACAAGGCCATGAATGCTGCAGCAGCAAAACAGCAAAACTCCAATACCCAGAACACCCTGCGCAAGTCTAAGGAGAGGCTGCTGATGTCACCTGATCATCTAGAGGAGGAAGTGGGCATGGGTGGAGTCGATTATGGAGGTGGTGTGGGTGGTATGAGCATGGGCATGGGTGACTACACAGTGGGAGGGGGCATGGTGCCCACTCTACCCCGCATGAGCCACCAAAAGGCTCAATCACAGCAGAATGTCTGTGCCACCCCTTCACTTGATCGCCATCACATGATCAAGATGAACTCACACCCGACCTCGGGCCGGGAGCAAGAGCGCAACACAGTTGCCATGTCGGGTCACCTGGGAGGAGGCGGAGCCGGAGGAATGGGATGGAACGAAATGCAAGGAACCGGGGTTGTCATGGGCACAGGAACACTAGGAGGTCATAGTGCCAGGAGGCTAGCTTTTGCTGCAAAGAGGCAAAATACTATTGAGCAACTACACTTCATCCCCGGAGGCGGAGGGAGCAGTGGAGGCGGGGTGGCCTCAAACCAGGGCGTTCGGACGGGGAGCAAAAATGAAGTGACTGTGTGAAGAGAGGATGGAGGGGATTGAGAGAGTTAAGGAAAACGGAGGCTATGGAGGGTGAGTTTCAGGGTGCGATGAGTGGGAAGGTAATGGAGGGATTAAGGAAGAAAGAATAAGTGAGTGGGCAGGAAAGTGATTGAAAAGTGTAAAGGAGAGTGTAAAAGGAGTGGGAGGATGGTATAGGTAAAAGAAAGAATGAAAAAAGGATACAGAGATGGAGAGCATATGAAGGAAAAATGTATAGAGAGAATGAGGACATGAAAGGAAGAATAAGAGATAGAGAAGTAGAGGAAATCACAAGGGAAATAGAAGCTGTAAATACAGAGAGAACACAATGGTCTTGCAGACATGTTTAAAACTTTAAAGTTGTTGTTTTATTCTCTTTGTAAAATTTCAGCCATAATTACAGTATAGTAATTTTCTTAATAAGTTTGATGATAGCCACCTTAGAAAACATTGTCTAAAACGAATATTGTACATGAAGAGACTGGGTAACCAGGTGAAGAAAGATAAATTCATGTCACTGTGTCATGTTTTTTTTTTTTTTTTTACTGGATATTACATGACATTTAATGCCACTATAGAGCCATATGTTCCAGTAATGTCCAATGGAACATTCATCTTATCAAAAAAGAAAAGAAAGATAGAAAGGAAAGAAGAAAAACTGACAGAAACATTGCACGCCATTCGTTTACATCAGAGGATCCCTTCAAACCAGAGATGGGTTGATCCAATAGTTGGATTGTTGCTGCTGCTACAGATTGGAAACTGAACTGTGTATTAAAACAAACACATCAGGATACTGACAAACTGTCAAGTACAAAAGGAGTTCAACAAAAATGCGGGATATCAGAGCTACTGTCACAAAACAAGAGAATATATGGTGATGAGATGGCGATGTCACAAAAACAAGTTGATCCCAAAATGACTGCTATGATTAAAAAAAAGACTTTTTTTGCATAGAGTAAGGGAAACTAAACTGCATCAGCTTTAGGATAGCCCCATGATTATTGTTGCCTTTTTCATAAACACCAAACTTTGCATCGCAAGTTCTGGAAGAATTGCTTGTGGATTTACTAGATGAAGACTGCTTTGTTGGAGCTAGTTTTGATAAAGTTCACAGAAATCAATATCTGTGAAGAGTAAGATAAAACCAATAATTATCATTTTGTCCTTTTAACCCAAAAATCCCAATGAAGAGGGTAGTTATCTTCTTCAAAAGCCATTCTGATTGGGCAACGTAGCCCAGGCCAGAGGGGGAGGGAAAGTGATATATCTGACAATCATCGACTTTCACCAACTGAAATGAACTCATTAATGATCAATGGCACTTTGTTTGGATTCTAAGCCAACGGTTTCTTCCATGTTCAAGTGCAGGGACTTCACAAGAACATTTTGCCTTGGCTGAAGGACGTTGGCCAAGAATTCGAAAGAATACTAAAACACAGTTCTGTAAGGATGTGCACACATTTGTGCCATTATAAGCTCTACATATGCTGTATGTATTGTTGAAAAGTTTTTATTTATATGGATGCCTCAAACTGTTAAATATGGCTTAGATGAAGAAAACAGGAGTCCAGATGTTCACAGTTTTATATAGAGAGAGGTTTGTTAAGGGTCATTTATGTTCATTAGGCAGCACAGCACAGTAAATGTTGGCAAGGTTGGCCAACATCAGAATTCAGCTCAGGTGTGCACAGACACTTAGATGAGCTTACTAACAAACTTGCTGGGTTGCTGTTGAAATCTCCCTAAAGCCATGTGTCTGCGCTGTTAAAGTGATGACTGAACACGGGGAGAGTACAAGTCATCTTACACAGTTGATCTGCTTTCATCCAGAAATGGACAGAGCATCACACCCAATATCATAATCAATAATGCTTATCAATATTAAGGGCTATACTACATGTGTGTCAGTGGTAGATTGCCTAGGCACAGTTTATTAATTGTTATTTAAAAGGTGATGAGAACACTGATGACAGTAAACATTAATGTACACAGACTGAGATATTAATCCTGTGAAGCAAAAGAAAGCAGTGAGGTAATGACCTCAGTCTAACCTACCGGACAGGCTACGGTGTAAACCATTTTAGTTCTCATACATTTCTAAAAGTTTGCAGCAAGTAATGGTAAACATTTTAGTATTAGTCATTTCAAATGTATTTCTCCCAGTAAAAGTAGTTTGGAGTAAATCACCTAGTAATTTTTGAGGCGGAGAAGTGAAAGAATTCTTCATGTGGTGGCTGTAGACTACATTCACTTATTTCTGACAGAAATTAAAATGGATCTTGATGCGTTACAAACAAAACCTAGAGACAATCTTCCTACAGACTCTCTTATACATACATGTTTGTTATTGTCATTAATATGACAGTTAATATTATGGTTATTGGTGATATTTTTTCTTGCTGTTTATTCTCTATTAACTCTATTAACATCTTAACATTATGATGGTGATATTTTCTTCTGTGGTTTTAGTGTTAACTTGTTTTTAGGTATCTATATTTCTCATTCAATTATTTTGCATTATAAGTACAAAATACAAGCACAAATACAGGCACTCATTCTTTACCAATCCTCAGTGCATCCTGATGAGTGCACTGAAACATTCCTTAGCGTGATGTCATAGTGTGACCATCATAAAGAAGCTTGCCAGTGTCAGTGTGGCAATGACATCCCAATGGGTTGATATGATGTCATAGTGTGTATGTAAATGAATAATAGGTTGATTTGAATTAAATTTCAGCTGTTTGAATGTTTATTTCAGGGAATATTAGAATAGCTAAATTGATTTAGAATTTTTTCTTTTCGGTCTTAAAAAGTCTGTAGCAACGTCTGTTCAGTTTTGTACCCACAAGCCATACCTGTAAGTTTTTATGAAATGTTTAAACTTAAAACTGCAAAGAATAAGATAACCATCAGTTGTACTGACATAGGCCTTCAACATGTGTATGTCAAGTATAATCAAAATAATATTAAACATACGCTTATAAAGCTTACAGATCTCAAAGAACCGACACTCCGGGTAGAATATTTTTCCCTTCAGAAATATTCGAATCAAGTACTTATGCTTAAAATAGTCTATTGAAATAAAACAGAATTTTTGAACATCTAATTACACTAGAGCACGTGCTTTATTCGGACGTGCAGAAAACAGTCAAACTAGGTAATGCATTTCCCTGAAAAGAACCCAGTTTAATAATTTACATGGGAATAAAAATGTTTGTCCGCACTGAATAGCTTTAAACATATCTTTGTAAGAGTGTAACAAAAAGCAACAGAATAGAGGTTTGGTCAAAAGTGAAATATTTTACTCACTGAAATGCCCAGATCACACTATTATTTTATTCAGCACTTTGATTTTAT